>SNQJ01S0057570.1:51807-92916 GCA_010110895.2 Picea sitchensis | reverse complement strand
AAGTTATGAAGAGTAAATCACATTCATTGATTTGGGAGGACGACTAAGAATATGCCAGCATCTTTAATTGTTAGCCATCAGATTAAAATTTTAGATTAAAAGGTGATTAATTGTGCCCATTGTCAATAGGTATACGCCTTTCGACGTAATAATGTGGGCTGCTTTTCAAACATCAACACTAACTATGTCAGTGAAAATGGATATGTTTGGTTTGCCGCCGCCACCGTAGCACATACTCATTAAAGTTGTATGATAAAGATTGTACAAGTCTCGATTCCTTTAATTGATTCATTAAGTAATTCATGTTCTGATATTATCTTAGTCTCAAGTATTTATGTGTCAGGTTGACAGGGTACATTAATATATTATTAATAGTTTATTTTTTATTATTCTATTTCACAATATGTTGGTCGTTAATTAATAACAATAATAATAATATTTAAGTAAAAGGTAATAATAATAATATTTAAGTAAAAGGTAATTGATACGATTAATTTTAAAAGGTGAAAAATGTTGAGCATATCAACCACATTTTACTTAAATATGGTTATTGTTAATTCTATATAATATGATACACTATTTTTTTTTAAGTTATATTAATCATCGTTTTCTAATATTTTCTTAAATACAAACCAGATAATTAAACAGTGTTTATTTATATCTTCTTATCTGCAAACAAGATACAAGATAAGATAATTAAACAGCAGATGTTCCACAGTGATATTCAAAAGTTCAAATTTCGTGATTACAAAATTAAATGTTATGATTATGTTTAAATTTACATAAGCTGGTAAATTTCACTTAGCCTTGCCTGCAAGGCAACAATGATAATAATTATAATGCATATAAACGTCTAACCACAACCATATGGACATTCACATTGAATGAATGTGATGGAGGATTGAGACTCACCAGATTTGAGAGGATCTTCAATCATTACAGATGACGCCCTTTCAACTCTCTTATGCTCTCAAGATAATCACTGGAGCGCCGCCCTTTCAACTCTCTTTATGCTCTCAAGATAATCACGTGAGCGCCAAGCCCCTTTGTGAAAGACACGTGAGCCCAAGCTCAACCTCTTTTCAAGACAAGCCGTGAATAAGTGAATCGGTAGGCTGGCCAATATCCAGGCTAGCCGTGAATAAGTGAATCAGTATGGTGGCCAATATACAGTTTGTTATCTGAGTTTTAACTAAATGAAATAATGAGTTTTAACTAAATGAAATAAAAGGTAAAATAATTTATTTTTATTTTTTATTTTTATTTTTATTTAAAAATTATTATTAATAATTAATTCCAATTTGTTAAGCATAATTTTTATCATTTTATATTAATATATTTCAGCATTCTTTTACAACATATTATTTATATAATATGTAATAACATATTACATTGTAATATGTTATAACATATTACACTAATTGAAAATCAACATTTATTGAATATAAATAGATTACAATGAGGAAATAAAAATTATAATAAATTTTTTCTAAATAATATGTAATAACATATTACATTGTAATAGAAGATGACTTTCAGCCCGTATCTAACCGACGAAGGCAATCAAGGCGAAAGGATCCACTAGTCCAGGTCCCGAAGGCCACTCATTCAGCAGAGGCAACTCTAGAAAATAAAAACAGCGTTGATGCGCTGAAGGAAGATGAAGCCCTAGATCCAGAAGCAACAACAGTTAAAGAAGATCCTCCGGCAGACGAAAGCCTTCTGGAATCCATCCCCCCAAATTCAGAAGCACCGAGAGAAATTCGGGCTTCAGATCCTGAACCCTCTGCCCACACAGGTCTGGTTGTTACAGTCCCCTCTAGCGGCTCTGGGGGAACTTCTGAACCTGAAGACAATTCAGTTCCGTCTCCACCCCTTACCCGAGGGCGGAGGACCAACAAAGCATGCAGAGAAAAGGAGGCGGCCTCCAACATTTCTTTAGGTTCTCAGAAAAAGCTGGATCCCTACATTAAGGGGAAAATTTCAGCCCCCTCGGTTTAATGCTTTGTTTCTGTCTTCTGCTATGCTCACAGTTTGTGAGAATTTACTCATGTATGCATTCTTTGTCATTTTCTCAAATTAGCTCAAGGAACAGAGGGGATTGGTCTCCCAAGACATTCACAAGAAGGTTGGCAGCACTGTTAGAGGTCACCAACCTTCTTCAGATTTGTAATTTTGTGATTCTGGCTTACCAGAATGCCGATTAATGCAACATAACCGTTTTTGTAAAAAAAAAAACATATTACATTGTAATATGTTATAACATATTACACTAATTGAAAATCAACATTTATTGAATATAAATAGATTACAATGAGGAAATAAGAATTATAATAAATTTTTGCTATTAAATTGTATGTAAAAATAATAATTAATCTAGGTCTATATTAACTTACATATATTAAGTATTGAGAGAATATTAAGTATTGAGAGAGTTTAAATCTCTTAAATTAAAAAACTAAAAAAAAAAAATCACTATATCATCACTAAAAAAAATGTTATTAAAATTAATGTAAATACTTGATATCCATGAATTATGTCATTGCTAAAATCAATCAATTGTCTAATACTTTAATTCATTTTTCAATGTATCATTGAAAACCTAAAATGTAGTCCAAGAGTAAAAATCTACTTTGACTAATTTCAATTATGTTCTTATCAATTAAAATGGATTATTCCATTAAAATGGATTATTCCATTGCTCAATACATGGTATCTAGTTAAGATTGGATGTTTGAATGCTTGTGAGTGTTGAACCCACAAATTTGAAGTGGATGGTGTATTGGAACTTTGGTTTTGAAGATATAATCTTGTTACTATTAATTTACTTTAATTTACTTGGGCTGAGGTGTCTTATATCTTTCAATAAGAATAAGGAGTCAACACATGTCTAACACAATGCGCCATACTTTCACCAAATTTATTTCCAAAATAGTTGTACATCAAATTATATTAAGGGATCCCACTCAAGTTCATTATTTTAAAGATGGATTGTGCTTTTGTGGGGATTTTTAGTGATATCAAGTACACTAAAAGAGAATTGATCTTTAAATGTTATTATCTATTATTCTTTTGTGGATAGAATTTACCTTTTATATTTGGTTTTGGCATAATGATGTTTGGACTGATTTACACTAAAATGATTTTAATAATAATATACCTGTAGCTTCACTTGCATAGAGATTGAGGCTAGAGTTGTATAATCTAGTTGTATAGAGATTAAGCTAAGAGATATATTTTCAAGCATTAGACATCAAAACTAGATATTTACTAGATGATATTTTATATAGATATGCTTGACAACATTTTCAATGCAAAAGGTAAAGATTGAAATAATTTGGGCTTTTACTTCTTGTTGTTCCATGCATCTATTTACATAAGTCTTTTACTTATTGAGTTGATTGCAAAAGAGTGTGTAAGTAAGAATTATGTAACAATTTTCATTTTTCTTTATGGTTAGGTGATTATGTCTCATTACATTTTTAAAGATTCATGACAAAAAAAATCAAGCTGATATGTTAAGATTGAATCTCTCTTCATAATTGGTATGTTTGTTGATTGTTCATATTTGAAGTTTTATAGTTTGTAATTCATATGAATGGTATGATCTTAAAATTTTACTCTCTAATATTTATATTCATTTTTTAATAGAAAATTAATGGTTTTATTTTTTATTTTAAGTTTATAATTGACTAATATTTTTATTGTTGATTTTAAATTTATAATTAATTTTAAGTAAAAAATTACATTAATAGTAATAATAATAATAGTCTTAACTCAAACATCTATTAATATTAATAGTTTTAACTTTCACAATTAAAATCAATAAACTCGTATATTAATATTGCAATCTAAAACTAAAACACCTTATAAATAGTGTTTTATATCTCTTAATAAAAATAAAAATCCAACAAATATTTATCATATTAATAAAAATAACAAACCATATTTATAATAGTAAATTATGAATGATTTAATACCTCACATAATGTTTAAATCACTATTTTTTAAATATTATGCCCATTAATATATTTACCTTATAAACATAAACCATTGCAACATATGGTTAAATCATTATATTTTTAAAAATATTATATTCATTAATATATTTTCCTACAAATACGTATCATTGAATTACATTATGTAATTCCTTATCCTTTAAATATTACGCCCATTAGTATATTCGTCTAGAAACATATATCACTGAATTACATAACACTTTACATCGTATCACCTTCCTCTCACACCATTCGCGCAAGAATATACTCTGCAACATAATAGTAAAAAATCGAAACATATCGATCCAATTTTCTAACATATTGACCCACTTGTTTGAAAAAATATACCATGGTTTCCGTGATCCAAAAGAGTGTAGTCACGATAGTAAAACTCTATGCTACATGGCTCCTAAGTTTGAAGATGGTTGGCGTGGAAATGGTCGATTCATCATCGGTTTCAAATTAATATCTTTGCCTTCACTTTGGGCTTTATAAAATACTAAAATAATGAAAACAATAAATTATAGATTATGGATGTAACTTATAATAATATTATAATATAATAATATTATAATATTGAGAGCTTATTAATAAGATAAATTACAAATAACTTGTTAAATATTAATTTTGAAGAGTAAACAATAAATATTGAGTTAACCCAAGGAAATAAAGTCATCTCTCTTTTTTCATGTTCACATATTCTATTTCACTAACATTATCAAACATGTTGATTCATAATTATTTTATTGGAGTCATATTGCTATGTAAATTGCATGACATGGTTATACCAATTAAATTTCATGACATTGTTATGATTATTATTTCAGCACATTGGCGAGCCTCTCGACCACTTAGCATGTAATTCATGGCACCCACACTAATACAATAGATAATGGGAAGAGTGACACATAACTAAGAATTGAACGCAATCTCTTACAAATCCACCAATCTTGTACATGTTTAGTCATACTCATCATAAAGATAATGCATATTTTTTCTTTGTTTCACATAAAATTATTGAATGATTATGTTTGGGATTGAAAATATATTAATCTTGGTGAAATTTTCTAACTTGTATATTCTTGATTAAGTTTACATATGAACTTGCACAAAATGAATCCTCGAAACATCACAAAACCTAAAATTGTGATTACAACAATTAAAATTGTGATTTTATTCATTCAATTTATAAAATCATCAAATAATCACTCCTTTGTTCTCCAAAATAATCATTCCCCCCTCTTTTATTCCATGAATCTTTATATACCACACTCTTTCACTTTCTTCTTTTTATTTCTAGCAACATTAACATCAATATGACGATACTTTGCAAATATTTTGAGAATATCTCATAGCTCTCTTTCCCTCTACCTCATCCCAAGACCAAGATCAAGGCGACATATCCTTTGTAGCAATAATACTAGAAACATCATTTTTGAAGTCAGGTAGGATTCTTAAGAAAGCTAGGGAGGCATAGTTTTTATTATCATCAAACTTATGCATTAGAGATTATGCTCTAACATCCCACTCTTTCATGCATTTTTGCATGGTTTGAGAGTAAAGTGAACAATCAATATCCTCAATACAAATAACATACTTGGTTGTCTCAATGAGTAGTTTCCTTTAGTTTCGTGTTTCTATGGATCTTGGGAAGTTCCAAATCATAAACATTTTAAACTAAATAATAAACAATGGATGCACTCATGCTAGATTGTAATATTCTTAGAGGCCTATAACACAAGTAGGGTCTCTTCATTGTGTTTATAGTATTTATATAGAATTAACACCTTTCAACAAAGGCTCTAAGATCCACTACAATTTCTTATTTTCTAATGAGATCTAAAATGAACATGACTCTCATGGTTAAGCGAGACTAGGGTATGCTCAAAATATAAATATAAATTCCAGAGCTCATGCATCATATGGATACATAGATTGCATCCTCTCTTATATGGGTGTTTACCAAAATGTTTGATTTTGTGATTGTGTCTAAAGTTTTATATTGTCATTTTTAACACTTTGAAATTCGTCCAAAGAAAATGTGGCTCAATGGAGATGGATATTTATTATTATTAATGTATATATAACCCATCAAAATGCTATATTTGAAATTACAAAGTATGTTTATTATTATTTTTTATTGAAATTTCAACTTATATATCTAGTTGTTCATTAAATTTTAACATTTTAAATAATTGGAATGACAATATTTTATTAGAATATTTTTTTGAAGTGTGCACCTAGATTACTCTTGTCAATTGAAGTACAACTATTTTTTCAACCTTTTTTCATGAAATAGTTGAATGAATATATACCCTTCAACTTGAAATTAAGAGCAACGCTTCAAATTTGATCATTGCTTCGATATCTTATAAAATTCAAATGAAGAGTGGCATTTGGATATGAGTTATTAGGTGATACCTCTAAGAGGGAGATACAGTAAATGTTGCAAATAGCAACAGGTTAGATGGTCTCTGATTTGAGACATGGAGTAGGTTGTTTAGATGAGGAGTTGTGGACTATTGCAACTTGGTGGTGTGGCGAGTTGGAAGTTTTGATGGATTTACAGAGAGCTTGATTCACAACACTATGTTGTGTGGTGGGTTTCCAACTCCGAGAATGGACTTCCAGTGGTTTGTCATAATGAGTTGTGATGGTTGCAATGCGGGTGCTTTGGTACAGACGAGATAGCTTTGTTTGGAAGACAATTTAATGAGATAGAATCTTCAATGGGTTCGAGATTTGCACGCTTGACAGTGAGTCGAAGTGAGACAATGTATGAGGTATTTGACCCAGGAGGATGAGGACACTTGCAGAGATGAGTTGCAGAGGTCTATAATGAACTAGATTGTGTGTCCATCCACAGTTTGGGACTGTTCAAAGAGAGGACATAGGTTCAGTTACAACGTGTGCATAGACACAAAGAGACTTGTGACTTGGATGATGGACTTGGAAAGAAGTTCATTGGATGATCGTAACTCAGGTAAGAAGGATGCTTGCCTTGGAGGATTACATGTTTCTTATACAATGGGAACCACCGACACATGACAGGGGCACAAAATTTGTTCGATATATTCACAGTGTCTGACACAGGTATGTATGAGGATCTTGGTATGAAGACCATGCATGCAGTACAATGATCTAGAGCAGTGTTATTCTGAATGGACTCAGGGGATGTGTTGCGAGTGGAAAATATGTTATGGGTGACAAAAGTGTGTTTTGAGCGTCGACGATTGAGGAGTAGAGCTATGTAGTGTTGTTTTGGGATGGTCATGTGTTATTGGATGCACAAAGGATCTAGATTAGGCACAAAAATGGTCCTGGAGTTAGAGAGGGAAACATGTATAGGCAGAAGGGCCAGCCTATGCAAGCCATGACCTACAGTAGCAGAGTGACAATGCACAAAGAGAAAGTAACTTTGAAGGTTGAACAAACTTAGAGGGAGCTTGACCTCAGAGAGAATAAGTGTATTAAGAGGGAGTCCAACTTCATAGGGAGTCAAGAGGCTCATAGGAAGAGTCAATTATTCAGTGGGAGCCAACCTTCAAGTTCATATGGGAGAGAGGCATCTTCCAAGACTGTCAAAAGAGTGTCATGGGTTGAGATGGCCAGGGAGTATTTTCAGGAGAGGGAGGATTCTAGAAGAAATGTGTCTTCTAGGGAGGGATCATGCTAGACATCAGGAATTGCCTCAGTAATAGAGGGAGCACCTAATTAGGTGGATTGGAGAGAAATTATGGTAACAGATCTAGTGTGGGAGACAAAGATACTTCTAGGTGGTCATGGAGTGGTGAGAATTGTTACACGCAAAAATTACTCACTTAAATGATGACCTATTGTCGTCATTACAAGTGTCGCATTTTTGACCGCAATTGTCACGAACATAATATTGTCATCTTTCCTATGTCATGTCTCTAACGACATCACAGGGACACTTAAGACACCTTCAAAGACTGGTTTAAGAAGGAGAAATAATTTGACAAAGAGTACAAAGATTTTACCATGGAAAAGACCACTTAAAAATGATTTTTGAAGTGAAACACTCCCCTATCCATTGTCAGGGAGTGCCAACGCTCCCTACCCTTCTTTGGGGGAGTGTTGCAACACTCTAGACACCATTCTAGAGGAGCGCTAGGCTTTTTTTAGGAAATTTTGGGTAACACTCCCCTACCCACTGTCAGGGAGTGCTAGCGCTCCCTACCCTTCTTTGGAGGAGGGTTCCAATGCTCTATGCCCCATTCTAAGGGAGCGTTGGCCTGTTTGAGGGAATCTTGGGTTGTTGAGGAAAATCAGGGAAAAATCCCCTTCATCCTGGAAATCAGTTGGATTCGAATATGAGGTCAAGGCTGGATCTTAGGGAGGATCCACAACTGAAGGAGAAAGATCCTCAACCTATCCCTAGAATCTCTAAGGTGGTTGGGTCTCTCCAAGCTTATATAAGGAGGCCTTCTCATGGAAAAAGAAATATATGGAGAAATAGAGGAATACCTAACTTATGATCTCATAAGGAAGGAAGAGACATTGAAGGCATCAAACTTATGATCTCATAAGGGAGATAATCAATGAAGCATAGTCATTTTGTTTGTGGATTATTTGAGCAAAGGGTTGGACAAGGAGAGATGGGAGAGGTAGTTGCATCTTCATCAAAGGTCTGTAAGTATCTCTATTGAGTTCTCATTAATACATATGTGCTTGGCCTATTTCTTTCAAGGTTGTGTTTATCTACATGAACTTCTCTTTAATGGATAGATCTAGTTTCAAGCTAATCATAGTAGAATAGGAAGTGTGGTATGTCTTTGATTGGATTGCAGGACTTGTTGAGGAGCTTGGAGATCAGAGCTCAACTCGGACTGTGTGAGGACAAACATCGTAAAAAAGGTACATCTTCTTCCTCTTCTCTATACATTAGTTTAGCTAGGTTTAAAAGGACGTAAGTGACCAACGTTAGCACCTTTCTGTCTTGGTCTTAGGAATCTAGAGCCCAAGAGGGGATTCACCTGTCCGCAGGGGAATTCCCCTGTAACAGAAATTGGCGACTCCACTGGGGAGATCGAAGCTTTCAGTTTTGGTTTCCTTCCTAGGTCTTGTTTTGGCCTTTGCTCACTTTTAGATCTTATTCATGCTGTGTTTTTTATTCTTAGTTGTGTTGTTGGCTCTTGGATTCATCCCATACACACTGCATTTCATATTTTTCTTGACTTTTTTTTTTATTTCTAGGCATTTTTCTGAATTCTGGGAGGATATCGCTCCCCTGCCTCTGCAACCAGAGCGCTAGCACTCCCTTGCAGGCTCCCACAGAGCGTTGCAACACTTTGGTGCCCTTGACACCAGAGCGCTACTCTTTTTCTGCTAAAAAATCTTTTGGGAGTTGATCTCTGAGTACAATTTTTTGTTGATTCATCTGCTCAAGGTTATCATCATCTCAGTGTGTCTTTGTTTTAGCCTCCAACATTTTGATTTCTAAGAATTCATGATGTTTTGTTTGGATTTTTGACATTTTTTCTTCCTTACTTTGAGTCACTCTTCTTCTTTGAAGATTTTGAGTCAATCTACTACTTTCTCATTTATCTGATTGGACGAAAGCTGTTGTAAGGAATTCAAGGATCTATGCATTGTTCCATTTGATATTTGAGGTCATTTTCCCAAGAAATTCCTAGTTTTTCATCATCCATTAACCTTCTCCTACCTTCACTAGCAATTTCACCAATTTTCATGCATTCTGGGTGAGATTTTGCAATTTTTTGCTCTTTTTCTGAGTTTCTGGGAGGACTAGCACCCTCCCTAGGCCACACTAGAGTGTCGACACTCCCCTATGGTTTTTTAGGGAGCGTTGCAATACTCTGTACCCTTGTGTTAGGGAGCGCTAGTCTCATTTTTGAGAGTTTTTTGCCTTCTTCTGCTGAGTCTTTTGCAACCTTTTTTGCAGAGGTCTTTACCTAGAGTCTGTGGTTGGTTTGTGAAGTTGTTTGGATTGGTTTTTGATTCTTATCACTCCCTATTTTATTGATTGGATCTTGAAACCTTTTTTCAGAAATGTGAAATTGCCCTTTCTAGCTGCGTGTTTTGTCAGGATAGTTTTGAGTGATTTCTCTTTCTCCCTATCTTTTCTTGTATTCTTCTCTGCATTTTATTTGTGTTCCTTGAATTCTTGATTGGTTGTAGAATCCTTGATGGTGTTCTTGCTTGTTAGAACAAGTTTCTACTTGTTTTCTTTCATACCTCACTGCCTTGAGTGCATGCTTTGTTTGTATCCCTTTTGCTTCGTGTCTTTTGCATCTGCATATGACTCTTTCTCATGATTGAAAGTAGTGGAGCATTGAAGGTTTTGTATTTACTTTCTGTATACATCATAATCAAACAAAGAAGATAGATGCATTCTTTCTTTTGGGTAGTGAAACTAGCTTGCATTTGAAGTAGCAGAATTGCATGGTTTTTGGCATTTTGGGACATTGTGCATTTGGAATGATGAATTTTTTCTCCTTCTCATAGAATAACCTTCATCGAAATGAAAAGATTGCATCTTCATCTCTTTTCATAACTTTCGAGTTAGTAAAAACACCATATTGTCCATGCCATTTTCCTTTTAAGTAACAACAACCTTAAAAATAAAGCGCTAAACTAAAAATTGATTAGACATTTTTATATTTTCTGGTAACAAACCTACATTAGATTAGTTGTTTGGCTTTGGAATAGGTGTGAAATATAACTTTCCAAAACTGCAAACAAACATAGAATCTTGTGTGAGGGAGCGGTGAAATCCAATTGCTACATTTTGTCATGGGAAGCCCTTCTCACACAAGGGTCAAACCTGAGGTCGCATCGAGACTAGCAGAGTTACGCACACTGCTTTGTTGGTCTTGGTGTAGAGATTGTGTGTATTATGGGGGTCACTTGAAGGTATACCCACAATGATGAGTGGAAGCCTTTCTAGTTGATTTCGGGCTAGATACCCTGCCCTTGCACGTGGATCAGATTGTCGACTGTTTCCTCAGGAATCATTGTTGTAGTTGGTAACCTTAGTGGCCTATCTCTTTAGGGTCTTTACACAAGGTGACTGTGGAGGGGAAAGTCTTTACGGTACCTGGAATCGACGTTGGCCAAACTCACTCGGGCTTTAGAGGGTAAATACACAATTACTGCATGGAAGCTTGCACCAAGGCGTAAGTTCGTTAAGCAGGTCATCAACGTAACTTTTGCACCCGCTCTATCTCATCCCCTTCTTACTTTATTCTCGTGACGTTGGATTTCATCACCAACTAGTGTGCAAATTGTTAGAAGGTTTTGTTTGCTTTCTTGTTTACTATATTTTTAGCGTGTGTTGTTTGTTCTCCCTAGCAGAATCTAGGTTGGATTTTTATTTTTATGGCGTTGGTTCCCAGAATGACCAATGAAGGAACCCCTGCTCCAGGGGAACCTTTTGTTTTTCCTTCTTACAAAAACATTGGTCCTCCTCACATCGCTACTTTGAGTCTTCCAGGTCTCACAATTGGATTATCAGTATGGTTGTTTTCCACTCAAGTAGTCCCAAATGCAGTTAGTGCTTCATTTGTAAGCACTTCCCCCCAAGAGCATCAACCTCATGTTGATCCTTCGCCTTCTTCACCAGTGAGATCTTCTTCTCCTTATTCACTTGCAAGGACTTCTTCCATTTCATATTCTTCACTTAGTGAAATCTCTAAAGCTAGTAACTCAGTGGATAAGAAGAAGAAGAAACAAAAGAATAAGAAGAAGAAAACTAAACAAGGATCCAAACTTCCAACCACTGCCGAACATGTTGGAAAGAAACCAGTTACTGTTAATCGTGCTGGGAATGTTGATGATGCCAACATCACTCAAACAACTTGTAAGCCCAAGTACCCTTGCAGGCTTTGTAAGGGTAGCCATATTCTTAAGGATTTCCCTGGTCTATCCAAAGTTATAGAATCATGGTCTACACAACCTCGCCAGCCCATGTTGTTAACCTCTGAACAACATGTTCATGACCTCCTGTCAACTAGTCAAGATATTGTTGGGAAGAAGAAAAGTAGAGTCAAGTTCCCATGTATGTTATGCAAAGGAAGTCATCTAACTCACCTTTACCCTCGTATGGATGAAGCCTCGAAATTACTAGAAGACATGATTGTTTCACGACCTCAACTTCCAGCTGCTTATCGCAAGCTTACTCTTGACCCACCTATAGTTGATGGAATGATTAATCTGGTCCCTTTGTCAGTCAATCCGGTTGATCATGTCATCAATATGGTCACTTCCTTAGTTGAACCAGTTGACAAAGTGGTTGATCCGATCCCATCCTCGGTCAGTCCCGCTCTCCCGCCAGAGAGTGAAATCCAAGTGGTTGATCTGATCCCTTCATCGGTCGGTCCCAACCTTCATCCGAAGAGTGCCAAAGTGGTTTCTCTGATTACATCATCGGTCAATCCCACTCTTCCTCTGAAGAGTGCCAAAGCGGTCGATCCTTTTCCACCTGTTGACCCCATTCTCCCCTTGGAGAATGAAACCTAAGTGGTTGATCTGATTCCATCATCGGTCGATCTTACTCTCCCCCTAGAGAGTAAACCTGATATTGCCCATGTTTTTCTCGTTGATACAGAATCTACCATGTTGCGGGGCATTCCTCCTTCTCCCACGAAACCCCCTCCAAGTAATGAGGCCATCCTTTTTTATTGGGGTGCGCCAATTAGACCTGGTCTTCCCTCTCACATTCCATTCCATATTATAGTACAATTTTGTGGTCGAAACATTCCTTAGACACTGATAGATGAAGGTGCGTCCGTTACTATTTTGTCCTCTATTGCTTGGAAAGCTTTGGGTTGTCCTCAACTTGCGTCAGTTACTCAAAATTTGTTATCTTTTAACAGAAGAACCAATCAACCTTTAGGGACTCTTCCTCAGTTTCCTGTAACTTTGGGAGGGAAAACTGTCTTTATTGATGTCATGGTAGTCCAAGACCCCTTGGATTTCACTTTACTCCTTCGGCAGGATTATGTCTATGTCATGAAAGCTATTGTTTCCATTTTTTTTCGTGTGATATCTTTCCCTCAGCATGGAAGAATTGTAACCATTGATCAACTTTCATTCATTGGTCCTGACTGGATTACCTCCCTAAATGGTTCTTATATGCAGAGAGTATCACCCCCGCCACATGTTCATTATGTGGCATTGTCTCCCATGACTTCAACTCCTGATGATTTAGATCCAGTAGTTGACATGGTGATCTCTTTGATAGAGATATTAGAGCCAGATCTCCCTACCCTTATCGAGGTCGTCGACATGCATTCCTTCTAGAGTGCTTCTCTTCCATCTAGTGAAAATATTTTGGAATCCATGATCGACATTTGTCCCTTGACATGTATTCCTTCCAGGGCATTCTCCTCTTGGAAGCCATGATCAAGTAGACACAATGAGCATAGTTTCTCTTCTTTGTGGAAAGATCGTTAAAAAATGAAACATAAGCCATGAGCATAGTTCTTTTCTTGTGTCAAGCTCGTTAAAATATGAAACAGTCACCTCTCCCTTCGAGTCGAGTCTTTTGTTAGGTCTCGTGTTTGAACCTTCATTTCATCCACCCTTATCCTTTTTCTCCATCTAGTACAGAAATTGGTGACAACCTCAGAGTCGGTGAATGAATTGAAGCTTTGGGGGGGCATGTCTCCAGCCTTTGATTATCATTCTAGAGTTATGCCGCTAGCTTTTCAAGCTGGGGGCAGAGTGCCAACCATCCATGGGTATCCCAACCTTTGAAAATTACGTTGGGAGTTTACAAGCATAGTTTAATTTTGTTTTGAGCTTGTGTAAAAATGAAACCAATGCCGAGCTTAGTCTTTTTTCTTTCTCATGCTCGAAAAAATATGAGAATGTAACCGAGTAGACTTTTATCACTTTTTCGTACTCGTAAAGGTTATATGAAAAATGAACCCTCTGGAGTCTCCTTTAAGCTCTTTTCAGACTCTCTAAACATGAAACGATTGTCGAGTGATATTGCTTCCTTTCACACTCGTTAAAAGGTTTGAAATGGCGTCTTTCGAGTGATAATTTATCTCTTTTTCGGCCTCACGAGACTAACATTACGAAAAATGACAACATTGGAGTCATATTTAAGTCATTTTCAAACTCTCTAAACATGAAAAATCACCGATTTTACCATCTCTGGACTAGCTAAAAACATATACATTGAAGGGCTCATACGAGACCGAACTCTTACTTCTTTCGTTTCGTTAAAAAAAGGAAGAGGGACTTACCGAAGGTGAGTTATATCGAGCATGTGTTACCCTTCTCGAGCTCGTTAAATCAAAAAGAGGTACCCATCTATCTGGATGGGAAAATTTTGAAGGAAGCAAGCCAAGAATTTTTTGAAAACATCACCAGTCATACCTTACAATCGCGCTTGAACACGACACTTTGTCTTTGCACGCATTTTAATTCGATGAACCTCTGCACTGAACCAATCTTCTGAGTTTCCCTACTCCTTTGGGTCACCTAACGAAAGTCATAGTATCCACTGCATTATCATGTTTTGGTCCATGTCATGTTTCTACTGTCGTGCCTCAGTGATCAAGGGAAGTATCTGCCTTAAGAGTCAACCATAAAAAATTTCCTGTTTCAATACCTGTGTCAGTCCATGTTCATTTGATCCACCAATTTACATCTTTGTGTCAGTTTTGTGTCGTTGATGGGGGATACATCAAGGCCCTCCTTTGACAAGTCTATTCCTTTCAACTTCAGCACATTATCCGAGAACTAGGCTTAGAAACCAGTTAGTACCTTGGGACTTGCATGCATCAATGGAAGGCATCCTCGCTTCTGACAGTCGATTTACATCATTGACCGCTAATCGAATGATTCCACGGATGTTCGACTTCAGCTCATTTATTCACATTCGCTGGAATGTACTAGGGTACCTTGGGAATCATTGACATCAATGGTGATTTCCCTCGCACTTGTTAACGGTTTACCTCATTGACCGACAATCAAGTGGTTTCTGCCATGTTCGACATCATGACATCTATTCACATGGTTAGATTCATACTACATCGATATCGGTAAGAAGACCCTGGGTTGAGTGATCACTCTGATATATACTTTACCCTGGTTGCGACGAAGTTTCTCTTGAATATTGATGCATATATTGTCACATAGATCCACTTTGTATTGGTCCGTGGCTATGTCTTGTCGTCTCGTAGATCCACTGTGTATTTTTCGTGGCTACGATCAGTTCATGTCATGGGAATATAGATCCACGTTGTATCTTCGGTGGATATACCTTTTTGTCAATATAATTATGGATCCACGGTGTATCTTAAGGTGGCCATACCTTGAAAGTCTTTATCACACAAGCATAGGTATACCTGCCTTGGGTTTGAAACATATCATAATATTTGTTTGATGGTTGTGTGCATCTTCTACCAGGTTCTCTGAGTCCATACCCTTGCTCGAAAAGTCTACAAAGTACTTCAGTCATCAGTTTCCGTCTTCTAACTTCTCACTTTGGGGGGCAAACTGTTACACATCAAAATTACTCACTTCAATGATGACCTATTGTTGTCACTACCAGTGTCGCAAGTGTTGCATTTTGGCTGCAACTGTCACAAACATCATACTTCCATCTTGCCTATGTGGTGTCTCTAACGACATCACAGGGACACTTAAGACACCTTCAAAGACTGGTTTAAGAAAGAGAAATCACATGACAAAGAGTACAAATATTTTACCATGGAAAAGACCACTTAAAAATGATTTTTTTACAAAAACGCTCCCCTACCCACTGTCAAGGTGTGTCAATGCTCCCTACCCTTCTTTGGGGGAGCATTGCAACACTCTGTGCACCATTCTGGGGGAGCATTGGGCTTTTTTGAGGAAATATTTGGCAGTGCTTCCCTACCCACTGTCAGGGAGTGCTAGCGCTCCTTAGCCTTCTTTGGGGGAGCGTTCCAATGGTCTGTGCCCCATTCCGAGGGAGCGTTGGCCTATTTGAGAAAATTTTGGGCTGTTGAGTAAAATTAGGGAAAAAACCCCTTCATCTTGGAAATCAATTGGATTCGAATCTGAGGCCAAGGTTGGATCTTTGGGAGGATCCACAACTAAAGGAGACAGATCCTCAACCTATCCCAAGCATCTCTAAGGTGGTTGGGTCTCTCCAAAGTTATATAAGGAGGCCTTCTCATGGTGAAAGAGATGGAGAAATTGAGAGATACCTAACTTATGATCTCATAAGGAAGGGGAGACATTGAAGGCATCAAACTTATGATCTCATAAGGAAGATAATTAGTGAAGCATAGTCATTTTGTTTGTGGATTATTTGAGCAAAGGGTTGGACAAGGAGAGTTGGGAGAGGCTGCTACATCTTCATCAAAGGTCTGTAAGTATCTCTATTGAGTTCTTATTAATATATATGTGCTTGGTCTGTTTCTTTCAAGGTTGTGTTTATCTACATGAACTTGTCTTTATTGGAAAGATCTGGTTTCAAGCTAATCATAGTAGAATAGGAAGCATGTTTTGTCTTTGATTGGATTGATGTACCTTTTTGCGGTGTTTGTCCTTGCCCAGTCCGAGTTGAGCTTTGATCCCCAAGCTCTTAAACAAGTCTTGCATTTTCCTCTTCTCTATACATTAATTTATCTAGATTTAAAAGGATGTCAGTGACCAATGTTAGCACCTTTATGTCTTGTTCTTAGAAGTCTAGAGCCCAAGAGGGGATTCACCTGTCCGCAGGGGGATTTCCCTGTAACAAGAATACCTCCCTCACTGAGAGGGACTATTTATTTTTGTAGCAACGGGAGAGTATTCTCACATGACCCTAGGTGTTTGACATGTGGAAGTCATCGTGGGAGCCACATCACACTTTCGTTTGGGTGAAAACACCCCTTGGAATGAAGTTGGGGCTTCATTGGCTTGACGATGGGATTCATGGGTTTATGATGGGGCTTCACACCCACATGAAAGCCTAATTTGGCGTTGAGTTTGTTGTAGGGGCTTCCTAACTCAACATTGGACTCATATAAATAAAAATTCGAGTCATTTGCAAAACACAAGTTTGAGAGTAAGCTCATTCTTGGTTTTAAATTCTATGGAAACCTTAGCCAACTATGGAGAGACGCCATGTAGGCCTCAGGTTTGCATTTTTATGATTGTTTTAGGGCAGGCCTGTGTGTTATGGGGAGGTTCCTTGATGGAAAGGGGGACGAAGTTGTTTGGGGACTATTCCTGCTGAGAGGAGAAGGCTCGACTTGCCCAAGAAAGGCTTCCACAGGCCCAGAGAAGGCTCGACATGTCAATAGAAGACAACTATAGACCTGTAACAGCCTTGGCCTGCCTAGTTAAGGGATTTCACAGGCCAAGGAGAGAAAAATATTAGTTGAGGAGGGTCACCACAGGTGTGTAGTAGGCATCTGAGTGTACAACATTGCCACAATGACATATACCAACATATTTGAGGGGCTAACATCTAGCAGTTTTGAGATGGACAACTGGAAGTTTTGAATTGGACAACTAGTAGTGAACAACATTGTTTGAGGGTTGTTACAGGCTGTAACAACAAGTTGTAGCAGGTGGTCGAGGTGTCCAAAGGACCGAATAGTGCAACCAAGAGTTAGGACTATTGTAGGAGAATATGTGGGCAAGGAAAGGTTGGAATGACTCAACCTAGGCTCAAGTTTTATTCTCTTGTATTTGGCATTTTACTGTGGTTTTAAAAGGACCAAATTCCTTGGTACGAGAGCCCTAAATTTCTTATTGAAGGACTAATAATGAAATTTGGATTGGGGCAGAAATCTTGTGCACCTGTGTATGATCTAATTGCTAGTTTTGATTTCCCATTGTGCTTAATGTTTAGGCATCTCAGTGTGTTAATGCTTACAATTCAAATAGTAAATTTGTGTATAATTTTCAAAGACATAGACCAAACATGAGTTGTAGTCAAAATCTAACACAATGCAAACTCAATTGGAAAGATGGACTAAGAAAGAGTGAATGGGTCAATACCATCCTTAGTCTAAGGCATTCCCCTCCTCCATCCCTTTCAATAATCTCTTCAAATAATTCTCATTGAGAACTCAGAATGGATGATCCCAAATTCAAACTTTAGAGGTAGGAACAAAACAAAAGCATGCTATCATTTGATGGTGCATTGAAAGGCAATTCAAGGAAGGCAGGTGCGGGTGGGGGTCATCTATGGCTCCGATGGAATAGAGAAGCTAACCTTCTCATGGTTGGACACTCTACAAACAACCAAGCCAAGGCCTTGAATATCTTCATGGGTTTAAAACATTTCAGTGTAGATCAAAACAAAGATATCATGGTCATCAAAGACTTTTAATTAGTCATCAATGGATTGTGAAAATTAAACAATCGAAAATGACTCAGTTTTCAAAGAACCTTTCGTTGAATATCCAAAGGAGGAGAAAATTTCAGTAAAATAGAATATCTCCACATTCTTCGCCATTAAAACAATAGAGATGATTCCTTAGCCAAGAATGCAAAAAACCTAATGCAAGGGAAACTCATGACAAATGGGGCTGTATCAATTCAAAACATACCTTAGGAATATGCATTTGGAAAGAAAAAAATAGTTTTATTACAACCTTTCTTATCGTGAACCTCATTCCTTCATCATCATTTGGACACTTGACATTTCTCCCCTGCCCATGTTTGAACGAACCCTCCATATGGAACACTCCTCATATAGTGCACGCTCCAGATTTTAAGTGGTCCCTGCTTCCATTCATGATGGAATGTGGTAGTTATCCCTCCTTCAATTATCCACTGTTAGAATTGTACTTGTCGAACAACGCTTTTGCGTTGAAGCTCATGGATTTATCCACAACGTATTACTATTCTATGATATGCAGATGAGCAGGGGTATTCTGGCTCTATCCTTTGCCCACCAATTTGTGCCCTTCCCAAAAACCCAGCTGTATTTTGACACCTTCCTTCATGTTTATTTGCAATAGAGGCCAATTTGAGTGTTCTAGGACAATGAGAAACATGTAGAGGCGCAAGAAGCCACTCTCAATGCCCCTCTTGTGAAACGAGGATAATACAAGACACCCTATATCTCAACGTCATGAACTGGCACTAAAGGGGACAAATCTGCTCAGCGGAAGATCAAACTTCAGGAGCATGATCAAAATAGAAATTAGGAAATAGCTCTAATTTCGAAGGTGGTAAATAAGAAGACTAGCCAAATCCACTCACTCCAATAGGAAAATAGTGAATTCAGGGAAGCTCTGATTCAACAAACTCGAGTCTCCTCCAAAGTTTCCCTGGCATCGCAAGAAGTTTATCAAGAGCTCTAGCCCCAACAAGAACATACAAGCAATGCAAAGCATCCATGGGAAGTTGACACCACTCTGAAGTTTAATTAAAGACAAATTCTATGCTATTTAAAGTTGTTCATCTCTTAAACTCATTTGTTAGAATTTACACTTGGAAAAGGATAACAATTTTGTTAAAAAAAAATAGAGCCGCTTTGATTGGTAGTAGATGGAACTCTCTCGAAAGACCGAAAATGAAAGTTCCTGGAACAACACCCCATTTATTCGCAGATCATGTATCATGGTCAATCGGTGGTTACCGGACGGATTCATACCCTGAAACAACTCTAGAGTTCTAAGCTTCGGACAATTTATCGAAAAAGCTTCCACCTGCACCCCACGTATATATAATCGTTTAAGGTTGGGAGCGGAGATAACAGGTTTTGTATATAATCGTACCGCACCCATTGCCATTCGCTTTGACGAGTAAAATGGCAGTTGCTTTCTTGGAGGCCACATTTGGGAATGTCGTCGAACGAATGAAAAGCCTTTCCATCCGACGAATCGATATTGTAGTTGAACAAATGAAAAGCCTCCAGATCTGACGAATGCAACAGCAGAAGGTTGAAGATTATTTTCTCCACCGTTGCAACAGAGAGAGATCTGGATCTCGGTTGACACTGCCCAAAAGGAGAAAGGGAGAGAGAGTGAGACGGGGAATTTGAGCGTAGAGGAATCTCCATCTCTTCGATATAACGGAGCATCTGACGGCCTCCATAATTGGAATTTTAGAAAGGATGAGACCAAGCAATGGCTCTGGAAGCGTAGACAGTACATCTGCAGCAGCCGGCATGATGATAATTTACTCAATGCTAAGAAAGGTAAATGAATGAAGAGAATTTGAAGAGGTAAAAGAAAGTAGAAATAAGAGAAGCGCACTCGATTTTCTCACAAAGACGATGCGTTCTTGGGAAGATGATGTAATCAGTTTCCAACTACTCACAGCATGAAGAGAGCAGGAAGAACAGAACACAATTAATAACACAGAGAAGGGAAAATGTATACACAACTCAATTAAAACTTAGACAATGTAGAATGGGTTCGATTGATACGAGTTTATAGAAAAAATTACATGCTGCAGGTCTATCTCGAAGCCTCCATAGATTCCGAAGGTTTGAAGTTTCTGATATTTTCTGCAGTACCCCCTCTTTGCAAACTACCACATTTAATTCGGCTTTTAGATGTGTTATCACCGTCTATACTAATAAACATTACAGCGTAATTAATCTCTGTTTTTAACACTCCCCTTTTAATGATTATTAGGATTAACATAGACTTATTAAAGGGATATTTCTTTAAGTTTTATCATGCTTTGGAACTTTACAGTACTCAAAGCTTTAGTAAATATATTAGTAACTTGATCTTCTGTTCTGCAATATTTCAACATGATATTGTTTTTCTGTGTTTTCTCTCGAACATAATGATGATGGATTTCAATATGTTTGGTCCTTGCATGAAAAACTGGATTCTTTGTTAATTAACAGTAAATAGTTGTAGCTTTTGTTTGAGGATGATTCAATTCAGCAAGAATACCTCGTAGTCATGTAGCTTCTTGTGTTGCAAGTGTTGCTCCTTTATATTCAGCTTCTGCTGATGATAAATAGATTGTATCTTGCCTCTTGCTACTCCATGAGATTCCTACCAAATCAAGATAAATTATATATCCAGAAGTTGATTTTCTATCATCAGTATCTCCTACCCAATCAGAGTCTGTATATCCTGCAAGTTGAACATTACCACCATTTTGATATTCAAGTCCAAGCTTATAAGTTCCTTTGATGTATCTAAGTATTCTTTTAACTGCATTCCAATGTTCAAGATGAGGATCAGACATAAATCTAGAAACCATTCCAACTGCATATGCAATATCTGGTCTTGTGGCTGTTAGATAGAGCAAACTTCTAACCAACTGTCTATATAGTGTGCCATCAATTCTTTCTGAAATAGAGTTGCTTCTTAACTTGGTCCCTGCATCAATTGGAATTGGAGCTAACTTACAATTCTCCATTTTGAACTTCTTCAATAGATCAAGTGAATATTTTGGTTGTGATAGAAGAATTCTATGTTTTTCTTGCCAAACCTGGATGCCAAGAAAATAATGTAATAACCCCAAGTCTGTGATATCAAAAGCCTTCTTTAGCTGCTTCTTGAAGTCATATCCCTGACTTAAACTGCTTCCTGTAATGATTAACTCATCTACATATAGGACAACCATTATGATATCACCATTGCAATTTTTGACATAAAGATCAGGATCGTAAGGACTTCTTTTGAATCCAACATTCAAGAAGTACTCATTAATTTTGGAGTACCATGCTCTTGGAGCCTGCTTTAACCCGTACAATCATTTTTTAAGCTTACAAACAAGATGTTCTTGACCAACCTTTATAAAACCTAGTGGTTGTTTCATATAAATTTCTTCAAGTAAATCACCATGCAGAAAAACACTTTTTACATCCATTTGATAAATTTCCCAACCAAATTTTGCAGCTAGAGAAACTAGAATGCGAATTGTAGTCATTTTAGCAACAAGAGCAAATGTTTCAGTATAGTCAATACCTTCTTTTTGTGAGAATCTTTTTGCAACCAATCTAGCCTTATGCTTCTCGATTGATCCATCAGATGTGAACTTTGTCCTATATATCCATTTGTAGCGAATGAGATTTTTACCTTCTGGGAGAGGAGTCAACTCCCAAGTTTGATTCTTCATTAAAGAATCATATTCATCTTTCATTGCAACATCCCATTCAGGTTTTCCTTGAGCTTCTTCAAAGACCTGCGGATCATCAACATGCATAACTCTAGTCATAAGAGCATAGTTGGCATAATGTTGTCTTCGACCTTCTTGATAAATCTCTTGAAGACTACTTTTTTTTGTGGAAGAACCATCTTGTGTACCTGGAGCAACAATTTCTTCTTCACAAGATTCAAAACTTTCTTCATTAGCCATTTCATCAAGACTTTATTCACTAGTTTGGTCACTAAGAATTGATGAAGTAGGAGAAAGGGAAGAAGATTTGGTAGATGGTATGCATCTTTCATCAAATATTACATCTCTCATAATGAGTATTTCATTCTTTTTAGGATCATACACCCTGTAGGCCTTAGATGTTTCACTGTAACCAACCATAATACATTTGTGACTTTTTCTATCAAGTTTCTTTCTCTTTTCATCGGGAATATGAACATAAGCATCACACCCAAAAACCTTGAAAGGACTTATAGTTGGTTTTCTTCTACTCCAAGCTTCTTCAGGTGTCTTATGTTTGACAACAATTGTAGGTGTCCTATTAACAATATAAGTTGCAGTGTTTATAGCTTCAACCCAAAATTTTGGATCCATATTTCTAGCATGTAGCATACACCTAGCCATCTCCATAAGAGTCCCATTCTTCTTTTCAACTACCCCATTTTGTTGAGGTGTATAAGGGACTGTATGTTCTCTTTTAATTCCATTATACTTACAATAATGATCAAATTCTTGGTTTACATATTCTTTTCCATTATCAGTGCTTAAAATCTTAATAGACTTTCCACTTTGTTTTTCTACAAAAGCTTTAAATTACTTGAACTTCCCAAATACCTCATCTTTGTTCTTTAGAAAATAATCCCAAATCCTTCTGCTATAGTCATCAATAAATGTTAGAACAAACTTGGAACCTGAAATAGAAGGATGTTCTAATGGCCCCATGAGGTCACTATGAACCAAGTGAAGTGGAGTCTTGGCTCTCCATGATTTTCCTTTTATGAATTTCTCCATATGTTGCTTTCCAGACATGCATCCTTCACAAACTCCTTGACTTTGAGAAATTTTAGGTAGTCCATGCCGTTTCAAACCTTTTCATTAAATTTAGACTTTTGTAATTTAAATGTTCCATCCTCTCATGCCACAACCTACTCACATTATCAAATACTTCAACCAAAGCTTTCTCATTTGAGGTAAACCTTCCAAACTTATAAGCAACCACTTTATAATTACTATTAATATCTTTAATTAATCACTTATCCTTATAAAACTCAACCTTATAACCCTGATTTGCAATTTGAATCACAGAGGGTAAATTTGACTTAAGATTGGGAACCAACATAACAGTATTGAATACTCCATCTTCAATAGAAACATTTCGAGTTCCAATCACATCTAGTGTTGTATCATCACCAAGAAAAATTTCTCCTTAGTGCAATCATTATCTAAACCAACACATTTCTCTCTTATTATGGGACATATGCCTAGTTGCACCCGAATCTATGACCCATTTATCTTTATTTGAAACATTGGCATTAAGTGCAACACATAGAGCATTACCTTTTTCTCTTATAGAGTTTTATGATTTGAAAATTTAAGTTGCTTTTGTTGCATGTCCCATTGCTTTTTACGACAATCCTTCTCTGGCTTCCCACAATAATGACAGTTATTATTAAATCTATAAGAATACTTCTTTTCTTCAAGTTTCTTTGAAAACCGACATGTCTTATCATTGAATTTCTTTGTATATTGATTTGATCTTCCCTTGGAGACAAGTGGGTGACTTTCATCATTAGATGACTCCCTTTCTTTTGCTAGGCGTTGCTCTTCCTGCAATAACTTGGCGGTAAGATTAGCTCTGAGAAATGGTGGAAATTTTGTAGGTAATCACAGCCCTCTAATGAAAGGCTGATAGGAGCTAGGAAGGCTCCTAAGGATGACATGGACAAACTCCTTTTCTTCCAATGCTTTTCCAAGACTTTCTAATTTATTACGCATATCTTTCAACTTGTTTAGATGAGGTGCAATTTCTTGATTATTAGACAACCTCAAATTATGTAAATAACTAGTAGAGGTGCAATTTCTTGATTATTAGACAACCTCAAATTATGTAAATCACTAGTAAGATTTAAGATCCATGATTCACTTGTATTATGATACAATTGCTTAAGTACCTTCCATATTTTAGTGCCTTCCCTTAAATTTTTAATTTCTGCAAATACTTCATCAAACACACAAATTTTTCAAGAGCCTTTTGTTCAGTAGGAGGGGCCTCTTTCCCACTAACCAAATCATATTGCTTCCTCATTGTTAAAAATGGCTCTATTTTATGCACCCAATCATTATAATTTTTCCCATTTAACTTAATTTCTAGAATTATACCCATGTTAATGGTCATTTTATCAATGAAAAAATACTCCCACACAGAAATTATCCCTTCTTCACACAATATCCCACATAGATAAATTATCCCTTCTTCACACAATAGCACCAAAATAACACTGAAAAATATATCTTCATGCTCTTTTAAATTTCCTTTTTTATTATTTTAAAATGAGACTCCTAGAACTTCAGAACCGAATGGTTTACCCCCCAAAAAATACTTCATTAAAATGGTTTACCAGTTAATCCGACTTCTATATTAGACCACTTCTACAATCTAGAGCTTTTCTCTGAATCGACTTCTATATTAGACCACTTCTATAATCTGGAGCTTTTCTCTGAATCTGGCAGCAGACAACAAATTTGACAGCACCTCCAGCAGGCAACATGCACAACAATTCGATTCGAGCCTGGTAGCAGACAAAAATCCACTTGACAACACCTCCATCAAGTACACATCAGGAAAACACAATTCAATCTTCAGAAAACGAGAGAGCAGGAAGTAGAAAATTCATCTCAGCGGATAGCCCAATATCAACATCACTTTGATACCATGAAGAGAGCACGAAGAATAGAACACAATTAATAACACACAGAGAAATTACAGAGAAGGGAAAATGTATACACAGCTCAATTAAAACTGAGACAATGTAGAATGGGTTCGATTGATACAAATTTATAGAAAAAATTACATGTTGCAGGTCTATCTCGAAGCCTCTAGAGCTTCCGACGGTTTCTTGAAGTTTTTGAATTTTCTGCAGTCCGCCGTCTTTGCCAACTACAACATTTAATTCAGCTTTTAGATGTGTTCACCGCCTATACTAATAAACATTACAGCTTAATTAATCTATGTTTTTAACACAGCATAATGGTGATTTAACCAGGATATGCGGTGGTGGCCAGGTCGCTATGTCAACTTCACGCAAGATGCACATTTAATGTCGAAAACATTGATGATGGAATTCATTTTTATAGAATTTAATGTTATGATTTTGTTTGAATTTATATAAGTTGATACATCTAGCCTTATCTTACATACAATGAAACAAATTATAAAAGTAGGTTAAGTCTGGAGCAAACAGATCTTTTTAAAGTAAAAAAATAGTTCTAAATGAATTAGATTTTCAGAGCGCAAAAAAACCTATAAAAAACACTAAGAAGGGAAGAGCAAAACACTCGGAGGAAAGATTGCTCATGAGTTAGCACACTCCCAAATTAGAATGATTTTAATGCATATAAACATATGGACGTTCACGTTAAATGAAATTGAGAGTATGCGAGATTTGAGAGGATCTTAATCATTGCAGATGACGTAATGACGTGAGCGCCAAGGCCCTTTGTGAAGGACACGTAAGCCAACCTCTTTTCAAGACAAGACGTGCATAAGTATGACGTGAGTTTTAACGAAATGAAATAAAAGTGCATTTATAACATAAAGACGTGTCATTTTTTTATATATTTTTTAAAGTTGAGTAGGAGATGAGCGGAATGAGTAACCTATCAAATATAAATCAATAAAATTCAACTTAATTCAATTTCTTTTATAATTTTTTTAACTCTTTCGCATAAACTAAAGCTGAACTTTAACAAATTGATGAATTCAATTCAATTCATTTTTTTATAAAAAAGCTCTAACTCTTTAGCTTAAATGAATGTTTAATTTTAACAAATTGATTTTCGGTGTTTAAATTAATTGAAAGTCAACATTATTGGAATATAAATAGATTTCAATAGAAAATGAAAATTATAATAAAGTTTTGCTATTAAATTAAATTATGCGTAAAAATAATAATTAGTTTAAATCTATTTTAATTTACATTTACATAGGCTTTAAATTTTTTGGAGGAAAAAATTTAAAAAAAATCACTATATTATCATTAAAAAAATCATTGTTACTAAAATCAATATAATATTTAATATCTATGCTATCATTACTAAAATCAATTAATTGTTTAATTGTTGTAATTTATTTTTTATTATATCACCATTTCATGTGCCTTGAATATATTTCAATAATAAAAATAGGCTCTCACTAATTTCAATTCTACTTTTATCAATTAAAATGGATTAACTCATTGGATCTAGGTTAAAATTAGATGTTTCAAACTTTACATTGGATCTAGGTTAAATTAGATGTTTCAAACTTTATAAGTGTTAAATCCACAAATTTGAAGCTGATGGTGTATACGAAACTTTTGTTTTGAGAATATAATCTTGCCACCATTAATTTATTTGGATTTCTCTTAAATGAATGAAATGAATCTAAGATTAAGATATCTTATATCTTTTAATGAAAATAAGGAGCCAACACATCTTTACCAGTGGCTACTGCTTTTGCACTTATTAGCACACACCCCTCACAATTATCCTTGATCCTTGTTGTTAATAACCTCTCAATTATTTGGATTTCTCTCAAATGAATGAAATGAATCTAAGACTAAAATATCTTATATCTTTTAATGAAAATAAGGAGCCAACACAACATCTTTACCAGTGGCTATTGCTTTTGCACTTATTAGCACACACCCCTCACAATTATCCTTGATCCTTGTTGTTAATAACCTCTCAATGTATGGTCACCACCATACTTTCACCAAAATGGTTTGACATCAAATTATATTAAGAGATTCCACTTGAGTTAATCATTTAAAATATGCCCCGTGTTTTTGTGGGGATTATTAGTGATATAAGTACACTAAAAGAGAATTGATATTTAAATGTTATTATCAACTTTTCTTTTGTAGATAGAATTTTACTCTTTATATTATGCTTTTGGTATGATGTTGTTCCATGTAATTTACACCTAAATGACTTTAATAATAATATAAAGATATATGTTTGAGCTAAGAGCTAAAGTATAGTATTAATAGTGGATATTTACTATATCTATATTTTATATAGATCTGTTTGACAAGTTTTTTAATGTAAAAGGTAGAAATTGAAATAATATGAGATTTTACTTTTGTTCCATACATCTATTTGTAAAATGTTGATTGTGTTTTACTTATTGAGTTGATTGTAAAAGAGTGTGTAAATAAGAATTATGTAATGATTTCTGTAAGAATTATGTAATAATTTTTGTTTTTTTATTTAGATATGTGATTTTCTCTAATTACATGTTTAAGTATTCATGATAAAAAAAATTCAAATTCATGTGTTAAGATTGAATCTCTCTTCATACTTGTTATGTTTGTTACTTAATAGTACTTGAATTTTTATAGCCTACAATTGAAATTATTGATATGATCTTAAAACTTAAAACTCTAATATTTATGTGTCCTTTTTTTTTTTGAATAAAAGACCAATATTTTCAATGTTGTTTTTAAAACTATAATTAATTTTGTTTTTAATGTTGTTAAAATCTCAGCAATGAAACTCTATTATGCCTATATCTCCCTCATATTCAACCTAACATTCAATTGTTTTGTTATATATATATATATATAAGCATTGAAGGAATTACACATATTGCTTATCTGGAGAAGTAGAAAGTGTTGGGTTGTGACAACACACACCCTTGTCATTACATCTCTTTGGAGGTCTATTATGCCCATATCTCCCTCATATTCAACCTAACATTAAATTGTTTTGTTATATATATATATATATATATAAAGTTGATATTGAAATATTTATTTCTTACTAATATTTTTTTAAATGACATGTGTTAATTCCATATTTAAAAGCATTGAAGGAATTGCACATCTCGTTCATCTAGAGAAGTAGAAAGTGTTGGGTTGTGACAACACATATCCTTGTCATTACATCTGTTTGGAGGTGTGAAAACACATACCCGAATACTTGGAAAGGCTTGAGATCTCTCCTCATTAAATGTAGAATCTCGCGAGGAGCTTCTCGAGACTGATGTAACCATTTCTCCTTTGATTGAGCATTAATGGAATATCATTGCCCCCATTTTCTTGTATGTTGTGTTTATTTATCTATCTCTATTTATTTGTTTTGTTGATCTCTCATTTGCAGGTCGGGTTCTAATAAATGGTATCATAGCTGAGGTTGTCATGGTCTGTGAAAGCCAAGGTTTAGTGATCCACACGTGTAGAGGTAGAGGGAGAAGGGGGGAGTGCAGAGCCATGCGAGGAGTGACAGAGGGGAAAGAAGCTCATGCATGGGACTGAGGCAGAGGTGGTGTTGGCTATGGTGGTGGTGGCGCAAAAGATTGGGATTTTAGAAGGACGAGGGTTTCACTCGATGCATCGACGACCAGGTCAGATGTGGTTAGGGGTTCGAGTCCCGATGGCCCTTGAATATCCCGTTACTTTGATTATTGTTCTCTGTGTTGTGGACACCTTCCAACAAAGGAAATTTTGTTAACAAATACCTGAAATCTATGGAGGATGGGACCATCAAGGGACTGCCAAATATTTTCTTGGAACATGACTCAGGCACGAATGAGTTGTGCCTTTTCCTCTTGGAGTCGCTCCCTCGATGTGTGGAGGAGTGTGGGCTACCCAGAAGTGGGCTTCAACTTCATGCACTCCATTGATAACATATACATGTTATTGTTGATTCACGGTGGCATGAGTTCTGATCAGATTCTGAAATTCGATGACCATGTAGGTGTCGTGCAACTTCATAATGAATGTGTGGAATGGAAGGTGATATTCATTGGGTTGTTCATCGTCGATAATCATGAGGTTGATGCCTATCTTCCTGCAAACAAAAATATGAGTTGGCCACTTGAGGTTTTGATGGGAGGCGGGTAGAATCTGTTGGGAGATTGAGTTGTATAATTTTTTTGGTGATCTTGGATATGTCACTGTCACCATGGGGCCTTTGTTCTATGTTATGCATAAGATGGATTAGAGATGAGGAGGCTAAATGGATGGATATATCCAGCCACGATGGGTTTGCTTATGACCATTCACTCCTGAAAAAGGGATTGTCTTGTTGTTATCTCAGTTATTTTCAAAAATAATTCGTGGACCATGATATGTTGGAAAATTCCGGGTGTGGAGATTGGTTGTGTTGATAGATTGAATTTGCTAAAGCTTGCACCCTATGGGAATTTGGGTTGTGCAGAGGCACAAATTGGAAATATCGTAGTTAACTATGGACTTCGGGCAATAGAGGTTTGATGTGGGTGGTGATGAGGGGCAATAGAGGTTTGATGTGGGTGGTGATGAGCGAGAGGTTTTTTTTTAATACAATGTTTGAGGTGGAGTCGTTATATGTAAATGGGCGTACGACTGTAATACCTAGCTAGGAATGTGTACCTGTGCTCTGAAATGTCACCAAGAAAATTCTAGATGACCTAGGTGATAGGGGAGCATGTGGTATTCTTGGATACCCTATCTTTGAGGGAAGTTTGGCCGATTTTGGTCATGGGGGGGAGTTACGTCAAGATTCGTGTTTTGTGGGCACAAGTTTCTGGTAGCTCATGAGCCCATGTTTTGCATGTAATGAAGCATTGACATTAGCATGGAGGTGAGAGGTGAAGGCTCACATGGTTGGCTTGGTCAAATTCATTTAAGGAAGTGCATATTTGTTGGTTATGGTGATGGAGTTGAGGGATGCATATTGTGGGATCCTACTACCCACAAATCGACATTAGCAGAGATGTGTACATGGAACAATCGAGAGTTTTTCAAGATCTCAAAAGGAGATTTGTTTGCAAACTCATGAAGTCAGTGCATGGCCTGAAGCATGAGCAGACAATGGTACAAGATGTTTGATTCCTTCATGGTGAGCCAAATTTACAAGAAGTGAGTATAACCATTGTGTTTATGGTATATTCATTATCTTGGTTATATATGTTATGGTTGTAGCAAGCACGTGCATGGTTGAGACGAGTCGGTTGGCTCAGTTGGTTAGGAAATTTGATATGAAGGATCTAGGAGTAGATAAAACAAAACTTGAGCATGTAAATACAGAGAGACAGGAAATATGGTAAGCTTTGGTTATCACAACAAGAGTCGTGGAGAAGATACTCAAAAAATTCAGTATGAATAATGTGAAACCGGTAAATATCTCTTTGGATTTCCATTGTAAGTTTTCTTCAGGTTTATGTCTTGAGTAACAAAGAATAAATGTGTTATATGTCTCATGTATCTTATGCAATAGGAAGGTTGATGATTGCGATGGGAATGTTCAAGTATTTCACATGCAGTTGGTGTTGTCAGTGGACACATGGAAAAACTAGAGTATTGGAAATGGATGCTTCGGTATTTGAGAAGCACGAGTATCACTTACATTGGTTGCAACAATTTAGTTTGTGGTTATGTTGATTTAGTTGAGGTGGAGTCATCCATACTGGAGAAACTGTTCAAACATATTCATGTAACCCGTGTTGTTAGAGAAGTTGTGTTGGTGTTTGGATTATCTTGGCTTGCAAGAAGGTGATGTTTGATTTGTTGGGAAATGTATCAAGAAATTGTTGCAAGGTGGATATTGTTGGGTTGTGACAATACATACCCTTGCCGTTACATCCTCCTAGGAGTTTTTCAAGTGTTTGTCTTTCCAGATGCCTGGAAATGCTTGAGATCTCACCTCATTAAATGTAGAATCCCATGAGGAGCTTCTCGAGACTAGTGTAACCATTTCCCCTTTGATTGAGCATTAATGGAATATCATTGTCCCCATTTTCATGTGTGTTGTGTTTATCTATCTATTTCTATGTTCTATTGATCTCTCGTTTGTAGGCCAAGTTCTAATAGAAAACACCTATCTGTGGAATAAAGTTTTTTACTTTCAATTACTCTCTCGATATATAAAGTTGATAGAAAATTATTTTACTTAAAGGTGAATGTTGATATAAAATTATTCTACTTGCCACTTGTCAACTTTCAATTGTTGTACACACACACACGCGTTTGTGCGCGCGCACACACGATATTAAAATAGATTGAGAAAGAAATATTTTATTTTTGACTCACATTGAAATTATTCTTTTCTTATTAATATTTTTTTGAATGCCACATTTCAACTCCATAACATTAACCATTGAAGGAATTACACATCTACCTCATTCTTGGAAGTAGAAAGCACCTATTTACTTAAGATGGATATTAAAATATTTTATTCATGGCCGACATTGAAATATTTTTTTGCTATACTATTTTTTTTAAATGACATGTGTCAACTCCATGTTTGGCGTGGAAGGAATTACACATCCCCCTCATATTGGGTTGTATAAAGTTCCTTTCCAATCAATTTTTTTTTATCTAAGATGGATATTGAAATATTTTATTTATGAGGGACATTGAAATATTTTTTTGTTATCAATTTTTATTTTATTTTAAATTACTCTCTCTCTATATATAAAGTTGATATAAAATTGTTTTATTAGAAGTGTCTTTACTTAAAAGTGGATGCTATATAAACTTATTATTTTATTTAAGGTGGATATTAAAATACTTTTTAAATGCCATATGTCAACCCTAGGTTGAGCAAGGAATTGCACATCTCCTTCATATTCGTTGTAGATTCACATTGAAATTATATTTTTCTTATTATTTTTTTTTTAAATGCCACATATCAACTCCATGTTGAGCACATAAGGAATTACACATCTCCCTCATATAGAGCTATAGAAAAAACCTTTCAAAATGAAAAGTTAAAAGAACTTATAAACAATGGATTGGAATAATGCTTTTGGATTACATATAATGTACTTTGGATTCAAATGATGAGTGGATTCTCTTTATTATATAACAACTTGGAATATTGATTTGCTTAATTTTTAATAAACATTAAAAACATATTTGTTATAAAAATAGTTTATAACAATTCAAATTAAATTTGAAGTGAAATTATAAAATGTTAAGATAATTATATTGTTCATTGAAAATAATTTTGTTCATTAAAAAATATGAAAATTTCCACCATGATTATAGGATGAAGCATTTCAAAAAATAAAATAAAATATTTCAACAAAATAGGATGAAGTATTTAAAAAAAAAATATGCTTGAATAGTGACAAAATAATTTTAATTAAATTATTTTATCAGTAACATTCCTCCCTCCACGCATATCCTTGCTCTAGTGGAAGCTCTACCTAGATATAACATTTGATCTATTACTAGCTCTTGCATTCACATGACACACACACACACACACACAATTGAACTTGGGTGGGGAGGGTAATAATTATTCCTCCCAACCACCCAAGATACATCAACAAAGTTCTTAATAATTTATATGTTGAGATATATACGGTCCAATCTAAAACACCTTAAATTTGACAATGTATATCCCAACATAGAAAGCATCAAATACTTTGTTGTAAGATGCATATTGTTTATCATAGTTATTTGTAAATAACAAGGTGATGCCATCTATGGGGACTGATATCCCCTATCCTAGGGATAACTAAGGAGATCCTGTCTCGAGGCCCACAGGTTCTAGACATGGAGTGTCAAGAGTCGGACGACCTAAGCATGGCCCCATAGGGCCCCACTTTTCTTCAAGTGTAGTCCACATATCGCCACCAGCAACATCCATCACACCAGCGTGGTCCTGAAGTAACAGTGGGTCTTTCTCCATGAGGTAACGAGTCCAAGTATCATGGTATTTATCACTCTGATTTTTAAAGCACTTGAACATGTTGCATTTGAATCCTTCTTCATTTCATGATGTTTGCTTGGAAATTATGCTCTTTTCCTTGTTCAAACCTGGGAGGGTGACACCGTGCCCTAGTAAGTTGATTTCCCTTTAGGATGGGTTGCTACTGGGTGGATATTTACCTCCATACTTACCACTTTTCATCTTTATTCCTTCCATCTCCCCTTTCTTTTTGGGCATTGGGATTGGCTACACTGGGAAGGGTTGTCCCTTACCTCATTGGAAGAAGGGGATAAAGGCCTAGAGGGTAAAACTAGCTAGCAAGAGTTAAAAGCCAATTTTTAAAACATTCGAGGTGCTTTGCCCAAAGATCCCCGAGAAAGTAGTGAAAATATTCTCAGTAAGAAAAGGGGAACCACAAGATAACATGAACATTCAAGGTACTAGTTGATGGATAGGAGGTCTCATCAAAAGCCGACCTATTATGACCATGGACATGTAGCGGTATGAAATTACCACCTATTTGGTCATCAAACCAAGGTAGTGGCTCTTGGTGGCATAGCCAAGATAAAGGGGATCTCATTACGAGCCAACCTTCTTATTTACATGAAATTTTTTGTGGGTAACAATGTCACCTCTGGTCATCAAGCCAGGACAGTGGCCCTCAACTATTCCCTTGTAGCACAAGAGAAAAATATCAAAAGAAAGAAAGCTAAGAATAAATGGCAATAAATGGGTTAGGAAACAATTGCATCCATGACAAGGTGTAGCTCACCCTCCACAAAGGAACCCACAAGTAAGACTCTAAATTTCCATGTTATCACATGCAACCCATGCCCAAATATTTACCCCATGCCACCTCATACACTTGCGTGACTTGGACTAGACTCTACCTGGGAAACACCCCAAACTTAAAGGGGATCGGCCCAATAGGACACCCTAAGACCCTCTCCAAACCTAACTTGTCAAATTGCATAACTTCTTTGAGTATTTGTTTGGGGTTAAGGGGGATTTTATGCACATGTTTGGGTAATTTAGTTATTGGATGTGATTTACATGCTATGATCCATGCGACTTAGGAACCCCTGGAGGGTGTACTTGTTGTCTCTACAGGACCTTGCCTAGTGGACAAGTGCACATGAGGGAATGATTAGCTCAGACCTTCATGAGGGATCAAATCCCACAGATGGACGTTGAAACCCTAGCCATGGGGTAAGAAGAGACTTAAGGCTTGCACCAGAAGAAGGAAGGATGTTTCCTTTGGAGGCACTGTGGAAGACCTAAACATAAGGTTTCATGCTCCTCCCATCTGAACATTGGCCTTGGGAGGATTTGTATGTCACCTATGCAGCCCTAGACGTCACCTGTCAGCTAGGGTTGTCACCTTGGAGGCATTCATGAGGCTATTGGCACGTGTGGGAAAAGTTTTAGGCCTTTGGAGGCCCAACATTTCATCTCCTTGGCTAACGTTCCACACTTGAGGCCCAACATCACCCTAAAGGGACATGATGTCACCCTTGAAGGGGATTTTAGATGAAAATTTATTTAACTTGTGTCATAATTAAATTTTTGTTGTAAACTGGCCAGGTCGGTCTTGATATTTTGACCTAAAATAATTAAAGGTCAAATTTTGGTATAAATAAACATAAAGTACATTCATTTTAAAACATAACTTGTCATTGGACAATAGGAGGTATGAAATTTCTCCCTAGTTGGGTGTACTTGGATGAAATAGTGAGGCAATACTCTTCTTGGAGGCTTGTTTTAGCACTTGGATCAATTTTTTGAAGTTTTATGGTGATCTTGAATGGTATATTCATGATTATTCTTGGTGCAAGTAAGTAAAATCTGCATTTAATCATATATTGAATGGTTAATGGTATGGTTTTATTTTCTCATACAAGGTTATGAAATTTCATGGTGTATTTAATGCTTGAAGTGAGAAACTTAAAGTGCTAACTTTCTTACTTTTTTTATTTGCCTAGCTTCATGAATTGATCTAATAATTAGTGAAACCCTAGGGCCCTAAAGTGCTATCTCCCTTGAGGTATTTACTTAGTTATTGTGCTCAAGATACTTCTCATCCCAAATCTCTTCAAGAGGAAGGAGGTGTTAGGGCCTAGAAGTGCCTACAACCTAGCTCACCTCCCTTCTTAGGGTCAAGAAGCCTAGGAGAAATTAAGGTGTTATTCCTCCTAGGTCTTGGTTTTTCTTGAATAGTGTGCATTATCATATGTTTTCATCCTTCAAATAGGTCACCTCCTTAACTCCATCTACCCCTAAAAGGAACTAGTCCTGTAATGTACCCCAAATTTCACAAATTGTTTTTTTTTTTTAAGGGGACAAACTAATGTCTATTATGTACGACAATTGTTCATGTCATAAGAAAAAATATGTCTCAATCCGTTAATTAACTACCAATTAGGTGTAACATTATCATCACTCATTCTAAAGGCTGCAATAGTGCTTAAGTTCAACACCTCGTTTGTTGATAATCTTCATTACTTAGAAGTAACATTATCCTACTAATGAGTTGGTGGCTAGACCTATCAAGGTCCATAGCCTGGCCATGATTATGCCACCCATTATTTAAGTGATACATTGTTTCTAAATATTTAACGACATAATTAAGGCTTATTAGATAAGCCATACACTATATCTATAACAAATCTAATGTTATGACCAAGACTTACTATGGAAGTCTTAAATTAAGTTTATAATACCATTCATGAAATAATTCAAGGCCTAAATACATAAGCCTTACCTTATGCCTTGACATACCTTTAACGATGTACTCATGAATTAAACCTTACACTATAGTTTAACATAGGGAGGAGTCTAGGGTCAAACCACTAGCTCCCAACCAACGCACTGGTTGTCAAATCCAAAAGTAATTGAATCAATATATGGAACTTACAATCCACATAAATATACAGTTATGGCCCTAACGTGTCCCTACTGGTTCACATTACAGTTAAGGTTCAACCTTATGGAAGTTGAAAAGAATTTAAGGTTGGTGGTTGTAAGATGGTCCAAACCTAGGCTTAGGATATTAAGTTGTTATTTTATATTAATGGTGTCAGGCCACCACTACTCCTTCTTGTCTGACGTTTGCATGGAAAACCCCACTCTTGGCTCACCACTTAAGTTGGCTTCACATGGTAGCGTACTATTCAACCTTCCCAAAATCGAGAGGTGCAAAGTGCCATTTCCTTCATGGTCATTCCATTTGGTTTTGTCACTCTGTGTGTTTTACCGATACAATTTTCCCGACTCTGTGGTAGCAGGGTAACGATGCCACAAGGGTAACCTTATTCCACTCTTTCTCTGTGGTAGTAAGGTGATCGTGTCGCGAGGGTAACCTTACTCGACTCTCTCTCCCTCTGTGGTAGTAAGGTAAACAGGCCACGCAGATACTCTCGTTTGGCTTTGTGGTAGCAAGTAACATTGTCGTGTTGATAAGGGGTTCAACTCTATGGTAATAAGTAACATTGTTGCATTGGTACTGGTTCGGCTCTGTGGTAGCAAGATAACAATGTCACGATGGTTACTTGCTTGGGTCTGTAGCAACGAGGAAACACTGGCCATTTAGCTGGTCCCTTTTCATTGTAGCAACCACTGTCGCAAAATCGCCCTTGACTAGTACACAGTAAGTCTTCCCTCTGAATAACTTAATCTCCCGCATCATTGTTATGGTATAATGGTTTTAAAAATAGGTTTGAAGGTAATGTTTTCTGTGAAAAAGGGGTTTTTTCCCAAACATTAGTTTGCATGCTTCTTTTTATGTGTCGGGCGTCCTCTATGTCAAGCCTTCCTTTCTATTTCGTATCCCCTTAGCGATGAATTCTCAATGTTGTCTTGTATTTTGCATATTGCACCCACTGTGGTAACGACCCTTTGTCTATGTAGCATTTGGGTTTTTTACGGATGTCTCTTCGTCTACACTAAGTGTGTGTGTTGTGCTTTTCTATCTAGAAATTATATTCTTTGTGGATTTCCTCTCTGTCTATGTAGCACACACACGTTCTGTTCCTCTATTTATGCAATGTGAAAAAAAAAATCGCTCTCTCTATTCAAAGTGCATGATTTATTTATCTCTGTTTGTATATTTCTCTTCTCTATGGAAAGTCACATGTTCATTGTTCCTCTATATATGCCATGCGTTTATGGGATTTCATTCTATGTAAGAGGGGTTTTAATCGATAACGTTAAATCCTTTTATCGTGTAACCTGAGTCGGGTTGTGGCCAGGCATAATATTCTTGTATGCTTAACTTCAGTCATTCCCTCTTTAAATCTTTATACTCTTAAGAGTTTTCAGGTTGCTCATTTACTCTACACACTGTGTTTTCTTTTGGGAAATACCTTAGTCATTTGGATGGTATGTCGTTCCTCCTTACACAAGGTTTGCCTGGTTAAAAATAAACCTCATCGAGGATTCTCGTGCCCTATCTCCATCACGGTTTGCACTCTAGAATAACAACTTGACAGAGTTTGGGTACAAACCATACACCGCTCTTGAGGATCCCGTGTGCCTTCGACAACCCTGTTCGAACCCTACATAATACTTTTGATTTTTTAAAAACCCATATTTAGTTTGGTATTTATTTTAATAAATATTTAATGAAGCTTTCTATACTCAGGCCACCTCTTTGTGTCGCTGTGGTAATTTCTGATTCAATGATTCTTTAATTGCATAGTTTGTATGACTGTCCATAAGGTCAATATTATTTCTCTGTCTGTGTATAAAGTAGATTTGTTTAGAAATTATCCTTGTGTATAACGTAACTGTGATTAAAATACAATGCCTCCACAGTGGCTTCGACCTTCTATCAATAGTTAAATTACTCTTCCAAAGTAATGATTGCTGGTTATTATAACTTACTTATTGTTTCTGTGGTATCTCTCTTTCTTTCTTGATCTTTTACTTTGTCAATAATGTAATCTATAGGATATACTTGCTTATGATTTTTCTGTTGCGCAATTGTTAATTATTTCACCAGTATATGCACTGATGATGGGTACCTGTTTGTCTTGTGAGGGAACCCATCAGGTGAACAACGCACCCACTTCCCTTCTTTGTCTTGGATTGGTCGCTTCACAAGTTTGCGAGGATGCTCCTTTCAACATCGAACCCAAGTTAAGTAATTTAATTCTTTAATTTGTTGCATATTTATTAATTTCTTACTATAATAATTTACTAAAACATTTATTTGTTATTACAGGTTTGGGAGGCACCCCATCCACTTGGAGAGACACTCAACCTATCCACAAAAGGTATTATGGTTCCATCTTCTTCCACCAGTCCTTGCGAGAATTCACGGAAAGTTTTATGTAGTCCGTTTATATTTATATTTCACTTAGATAGGGAGTTCTGATTTAAAAACACAAATGGTTGTGAAATTCTTGGGTCCAATGGTACCCAAATGTAATGTTTGGATAACAACCTATTGATTGTAATAGTTACTTTTTCAAGAAAATATGAGGTCTACTTTATCAACTATCTTTCTCGGGAAATATATGTAAATAAAGAATGTACTTAGACTCTTATTCTTTCACCTATTCTCATTAGGATAGTAGCACAATCATAATACAATATGATTTTATTTATTTTCTTCAATAGTTGATTATGTACAGATTCAAATAGTAATCAAAATACAGATCTTTATTGGTCAATAGGCATATAAACATAGTTTTCTATTTATTTCTATATGCATACCAATATATATCGTCAAATATATATGTAACAATCATATTCTAGATCAATATCATTATATTGTAGCAAGCCATAATTTAACATGGCTATACAGTCTCTTTAAACAGATTTCACTTATGTGTATACAAGCCAAACATATTCCTAACATATAACAACCATGGATATCACATCAATAAGGAAATTCATAGTTGAGATACATATCTGGATAAGTTGATACTGGAAAACAAAAGGAACAACCACGTTCCACCCAACCGTAGAAAAGAACAACCACAGTCACTTGTCCTGATCACCCCCTAGCCTGATCATGAGTCCATAAGGGCGAACTGAATTATCCTTCTCAGCTATAGTCACCATCAAAATATTAGAATATGCCTTGCCTCACACTACAAGTGCTCATAACAACAAGCAATTCTCCATCCTCTAACATACTAAGAAACGTCCTGCCTCTAACATATGTTGTATATATTCTTGTGCCTAGGTCTTTCATTCCTTTTCCTCAGGGAAATTCACAGCTTTACAAATCCCTACTTTTTAGGGGCTTCTAGTGGTCAAATTCAACTTCTGCTACTTGTAAAAATCATCCCTGAGGTAACTCAAACCCGTTCCCCACTCATGGATTCATGGTAAACTATTTTTAACCTGACTGTTCCATTTGTCTTCCAACATTAAAATTATTAAAATTTTGTCTCATATGTGTCCAATAAAAGAGGATAGTTGGGCAAGTCAAATATCTTCCCAACAATCATCAAATAATTAATTACATAATCCAAAATTCCAAATTCGGATTTGTCATAAATGGAAAATAATTCCCAAATCCGAATTTTCCAAAAACATAAATTTATTTCAAAATTCAACATAGAATTTAATTTTCTAAAATTTGAGGCTATTACAAGTCCTCTCCTCTTACTTTTGATAAGACTACGAACCTCAACTAAATATTTCTACTTGATACCCTGCTAACTTACTAACTTAGTACATATTACTAATCACTAAAGTTGTTGTTGCTAATTTATTGTTACAACCATTATTTGCAGCTAATATTAGTCTACTAATTGTCTTATACACTGCTCGGAATTTGTACTAGCCAAGCTATTATCAATTGATACTAAAGTGTTGTTCAATTGCCTCAACAAAGTACATTTCTTAAGGTTTCTTACAATTGTCATCACTTTTGTTTGTTGTTGTTATAGTCACTTTTGACATCTTGTTAAACTCATTTTCTAATTGATAAACCACCCAGAATTTGTACTAGGAAAACCACAATCAATAAATGCTAAAAGTGTTCACTAAATTTCCTTAGCAAGGTACATTTCTAAAGTTGTTTATGCTGTCATAATTATTAACTCGTTGTTACAAGTACTTTGACAGTCTTTTAAATTCATTACCTAGCTTGTATCAATCTAGAAATTGTAAGTGGAAAAAGTATTATCATTGCAAAGTCTTTATATCTCATTACATTGTCCTTATAAGTTGCAATTTCTGGATATATTAGTGATGCTACACATCTATCTTTTATGCATAAATTTGTTTGGTAGCAGACTTTTAAATTGAAGTCACTGATATAAATAATTGATATCATTGGTTATTATATAACATTTGTTGTTTCTTTGGTAAAGGGCAGGTATCATTCACCTTATTTTCCACTGACCCCTTTAACATAACCATACCAAGTGACTTCATTCACTTGAGTGACCTAGAGAGAGGGGTGGTATTACCTTGTCTTAACATCCTTCATGAACCCACTAGGTCCTGGGACGTCTCCCTTGGAGCAAGTATTTTCTCCTCCTAAAGAGAAAGAGGTACCATGTTGGTGTGACAATGACAGGGCTACCTCCGTGTTATGCCAATCTAGTCCTACTCGCCTTTAGGATTTAGACAAGTACATATTGTGCGATAACAAGAACATCAACTTCACATTTAAATTTACATTTAATGTCGACTCTTTAAACATTTACATCATATAATTGGAAATGACTATTGGGTAAGGTATTAAGATGTTGTTACTTTAATGATCTTATAATCAAATATTTATGTTTAATGTTTTGTCGATTTTCTTAAGGTTATGTAATGATGGGATTTGGTTTCACATGCATTAACATTTTTAAATATTTTTTGGTTTACAGGTAATAAAAATTTAATAATTAATTTGAAATTTAATTTGAAATTTAATTTGAAATTAATTATAATTTTTTATTTATAAATAATAAAATTTAATTATTAATTTGTAATTTTTTACTATATTAAAAGATATAATTTTTAATATTTTCCATATTACATATTATTAAAAAATTATTTTTATGATAATCATTTTTATAATACTTTGTATTGAAAACCTCTTAACCAACAATTTTTATAATAAATTTTTATAAATAAAATAGAAATATAAATTTGTTTATATATGAATTTATAAAAGTGTGTTTATATAAATTTTCATTTATAA
>SNQJ01S0057570.1:41178-51797 GCA_010110895.2 Picea sitchensis | reverse complement strand
CCCAAGTTAAGTAATTTAATTCTTTAATTTGTTGCATATTTATTAATTTCTTACTATAATAATTTACTAAAACATTTATTTGTTATTACAGGTTTGGGAGGCACCCCATCCACTTGGAGAGACACTCAACCTATCCACAAAAGGTATTATGGTTCCATCTTCTTCCACCAGTCCTTGCGAGAATTCACGGAAAGTTTTATGTAGTCCGTTTATATTTATATTTCACTTAGATAGGGAGTTCTGATTTAAAAACACAAATGGTTGTGAAATTCTTGGGTCCAATGGTACCCAAATGTAATGTTTGGATAACAACCTATTGATTGTAATAGTTACTTTTTCAAGAAAATATGAGGTCTACTTTATCAACTATCTTTCTCGGGAAATATATGTAAATAAAGAATGTACTTAGACTCTTATTCTTTCACCTATTCTCATTAGGATAGTAGCACAATCATAATACAATATGATTTTATTTATTTTCTTCAATAGTTGATTATGTACAGATTCAAATAGTAATCAAAATACAGATCTTTATTGGTCAATAGGCATATAAACATAGTTTTCTATTTATTTCTATATGCATACCAATATATATCGTCAAATATATATGTAACAATCATATTCTAGATCAATATCATTATATTGTAGCAAGCCATAATTTAACATGGCTATACAGTCTCTTTAAACAGATTTCACTTATGTGTATACAAGCCAAACATATTCCTAACATATAACAACCATGGATATCACATCAATAAGGAAATTCATAGTTGAGATACATATCTGGATAAGTTGATACTGGAAAACAAAAGGAACAACCACGTTCCACCCAACCGTAGAAAAGAACAACCACAGTCACTTGTCCTGATCACCCCCTAGCCTGATCATGAGTCCATAAGGGCGAACTGAATTATCCTTCTCAGCTATAGTCACCATCAAAATATTAGAATATGCCTTGCCTCACACTACAAGTGCTCATAACAACAAGCAATTCTCCATCCTCTAACATACTAAGAAACGTCCTGCCTCTAACATATGTTGTATATATTCTTGTGCCTAGGTCTTTCATTCCTTTTCCTCAGGGAAATTCACAGCTTTACAAATCCCTACTTTTTAGGGGCTTCTAGTGGTCAAATTCAACTTCTGCTACTTGTAAAAATCATCCCTGAGGTAACTCAAACCCGTTCCCCACTCATGGATTCATGGTAAACTATTTTTAACCTGACTGTTCCATTTGTCTTCCAACATTAAAATTATTAAAATTTTGTCTCATATGTGTCCAATAAAAGAGGATAGTTGGGCAAGTCAAATATCTTCCCAACAATCATCAAATAATTAATTACATAATCCAAAATTCCAAATTCGGATTTGTCATAAATGGAAAATAATTCCCAAATCCGAATTTTCCAAAAACATAAATTTATTTCAAAATTCAACATAGAATTTAATTTTCTAAAATTTGAGGCTATTACAAGTCCTCTCCTCTTACTTTTGATAAGACTACGAACCTCAACTAAATATTTCTACTTGATACCCTGCTAACTTACTAACTTAGTACATATTACTAATCACTAAAGTTGTTGTTGCTAATTTATTGTTACAACCATTATTTGCAGCTAATATTAGTCTACTAATTGTCTTATACACTGCTCGGAATTTGTACTAGCCAAGCTATTATCAATTGATACTAAAGTGTTGTTCAATTGCCTCAACAAAGTACATTTCTTAAGGTTTCTTACAATTGTCATCACTTTTGTTTGTTGTTGTTATAGTCACTTTTGACATCTTGTTAAACTCATTTTCTAATTGATAAACCACCCAGAATTTGTACTAGGAAAACCACAATCAATAAATGCTAAAAGTGTTCACTAAATTTCCTTAGCAAGGTACATTTCTAAAGTTGTTTATGCTGTCATAATTATTAACTCGTTGTTACAAGTACTTTGACAGTCTTTTAAATTCATTACCTAGCTTGTATCAATCTAGAAATTGTAAGTGGAAAAAGTATTATCATTGCAAAGTCTTTATATCTCATTACATTGTCCTTATAAGTTGCAATTTCTGGATATATTAGTGATGCTACACATCTATCTTTTATGCATAAATTTGTTTGGTAGCAGACTTTTAAATTGAAGTCACTGATATAAATAATTGATATCATTGGTTATTATATAACATTTGTTGTTTCTTTGGTAAAGGGCAGGTATCATTCACCTTATTTTCCACTGACCCCTTTAACATAACCATACCAAGTGACTTCATTCACTTGAGTGACCTAGAGAGAGGGGTGGTATTACCTTGTCTTAACATCCTTCATGAACCCACTAGGTCCTGGGACGTCTCCCTTGGAGCAAGTATTTTCTCCTCCTAAAGAGAAAGAGGTACCATGTTGGTGTGACAATGACAGGGCTACCTCCGTGTTATGCCAATCTAGTCCTACTCGCCTTTAGGATTTAGACAAGTACATATTGTGCGATAACAAGAACATCAACTTCACATTTAAATTTACATTTAATGTCGACTCTTTAAACATTTACATCATATAATTGGAAATGACTATTGGGTAAGGTATTAAGATGTTGTTACTTTAATGATCTTATAATCAAATATTTATGTTTAATGTTTTGTCGATTTTCTTAAGGTTATGTAATGATGGGATTTGGTTTCACATGCATTAACATTTTTAAATATTTTTTGGTTTACAGGTAATAAAAATTTAATAATTAATTTGAAATTTAATTTGAAATTTAATTTGAAATTAATTATAATTTTTTATTTATAAATAATAAAATTTAATTATTAATTTGTAATTTTTTACTATATTAAAAGATATAATTTTTAATATTTTCCATATTACATATTATTAAAAAATTATTTTTATGATAATCATTTTTATAATACTTTGTATTGAAAACCTCTTAACCAACAATTTTTATAATAAATTTTTATAAATAAAATAGAAATATAAATTTGTTTATATATGAATTTATAAAAGTGTGTTTATATAAATTTTCATTTATAAATAATAAAATTTAATTATTAATTTTAAATTTTTTTTTTTTTATAAAATTATAATATTTTCAATATTAAATATTATTAAAAAACTATTTCTATGATAATCATTTTTATAATCCTTTGTATCGGAAACCTCTTAACAACAAACAAATTTTTATAACAAAGTTTTATAGTCAATTTTTATAAATAAAATAGAAATATAAGTTTGTTTATATATGAATTTATAATAATAATCCAAATAAATAATAAATAATAGTAATTTGATTCTATATATTGGTTTTTGTATTTCATTAGCTCTTTAAAGTATCCTTGTATTACAAGATTCTATTATAATTATAAACATTTTTTTTTTTTAAGTTTATATGAAGATTTAATATTTAATATTTAATTTTGTGATTTGTTTATTACAGTATTAAATATGATTATGATAAAAAAATTACAAATAAAAATACAAAATTTTAATAAGTTTATAATTAAATAGTAAATAAAGTGGGGATAAGAGAAATCCTTCTAATTATAGGACCATTATGATTAGTCTTATTTTAGCCAAGTTATATAGAAGTATATTGGAAAAGAAGATAAGCATACAACTATAAAGCCACGGAAAAAGAGTTAGAGGTCAATCTAGTTTTAGAGGTTATCATTCAACTATGGACAGGTTTAGGATCATTACAGAGGAGTGTAGCAACAATAAAACCAATCTTCTTTGTTGTTTCATTGAATTTAGGAAAGCTTTTGACATTGTTCCTAGGACCAACCTTTGGAATAGGTTAGAAGAGCTAAAAGCCCCCTCTAGGCTGAGAGTTGTATTTCCAATTTTAAGAGCACTGAAGGTTGGTCAAAAGAAATTAACTGCAATATAGGAGTAAAAAAAGATTGTCCTCTATCCCCTACCCTTTTTGGCATTTACATTAACAAGTTAGAACATTGTTTGGAAGCTGCGAGTTATGTTGGACCAACTCTCGCTAGTATAGTCATCGTCCTTCTTATCTATACCAATTATATTTTTCTTATGCAAAGGAATCCCTATGACCTTAGTGAGCAACTTAGAATCCTCAAGGACTTCTGCTCTAGTATAGGTATGACTATGAACACTAAAAAAACCTAGATTATGATCATTAAATCCAAGAAGATCACCTACGATAATTTTGTATATGTCAACAATATCTTGGAGGAAGTGCCTTTGTACAAGTATTTTGGAATTGATATTCATCACCAGCTCAATTGGAACTATATCATTGAGAAAATGATAAATGGAGGGTGGAAAACTTATTATGGGCTTGAAAATAATTGTAAATTAACATACATTTGGCTATGGAATAAGAAAAATATCTTCTTTGAGACTCTTGTCACTCATTTGATCTTATATTGATGTGAATTATCTCTCTAAAATTTTGGAGAAATATAGAGCAAACCAAAAAGAATTTTAGAACTTATAATCTCAAAATTAAAGACAATACACCCTATCCTATCCTCCCCATAGAATCAAGTCTTTTTCCCATTGAGAGCACAACTATGATTAAGTATTTTATATAAAAGAACAAGATAAACAACATGAATGGAAAAAGACTCCCCAAAATTGCTTGAGACTCTATCCAAAATCACCAACTACTCAAATGGAGATGTCATAATGATGTCAAATCTTGGCTAAATAATTGGGAAATAAAATATGTTATTTTGAAGAATATCAATAATATTAAAAATATTGAAAAAAATAAATTTAAGGAGAATCTATGGTGCTATAAGAAATTAGAGGATAAAAGAAAATTAAGATATTATAAGAAAGTGGTCAACCCTAATCTTGAAGGTCAAAAGTATCTCTTTGTTTTGACTATCTTAAAGAAAAGAATCAATGTCCCTAAAATAAGAACTAATTCTCATGAGCTCCATAGTGAAACTCTATGAGTTGGGCAATCCTCAAAACACCATGGAAAGAAACAATCTATCACCTTTGTAACACCAAGAGGGTTGAAGATGAAAATCACTTTCTCCTAGAGTGTAGTGCCTATACCCAAATTAAATCTCAATTCCAAACTATTTGTCCCTGACCTTTTAAGTGATCAAATCTTTAATCAATTGATCAACATAGTGGAACATAAAGCGGGTTAAAGAGTCATCTGTGAACTCCATGCCTAGGAAGGTGCAAGTCGTGAGATGGTTGAATCCACAGAAATGGGTTGGAATGGTGGTGAGAATGTAATTGTGGAGTGTGAGTGTAGTGAGATGACTACAGTAGAACATGGTAGTAGGCAGTATTTTATTTACCGGGGATATAAAAGGGGAAGCACAAAGATTCAAGCTTTAAACATTCTTAGAGGCTACGTACCACACCCATTGTCATTCGCTTCGACGAGTAAAATGGCAGTTGCAGTCGGTATGATGATAATCTATTAAATGCTAGGAAAAGTAAATGAGTGATGAGAAATTGAAGATGTAAGAGGGGGTAGAAATATGAGAAGTGCACTTGACAGAAGGAAATATTAGAGTTGTTTCCTCCTAATGCATTCGATTTTATCATAAAGATGATGCGTTCTTGGGAAGAGGATGTAATCAATTTCCAACTACTCACAACATAATGGTGATCTAACAACATAATGGTGATCTAACAGAGTAGGCTAACATGGCGTGCCAAAGTCCCCTCCAATTTCTATGACCAATAAAATCCATCTTCGTTTCAGAAATGCAAAAAATTCCTATGCAATCATTCGAAATAAATGCCATTATATTTATATTGTCTTTGTTTATATGTAAAATTTCGATTTCTTTTTTATTTTTATATGAAAATAAATTTAAAATTTATATTAAATGTAAATTTAATTTATAATAGTGCATAAATATCAAATCCCTCTCCTTCACATATATACATAAATATTTTTGTTTATTTTGTATTTGTATTTATATTATTAACATATAATATTGTCATTATTATATATTTGTGACATCCACATATAAATATCAAATCTCTTTTCTTCACATATATAAATATTATTATTATATAAATACTAGCACAGCAGTAATAGCTGTTGGTGAACGCCGAAAGGCTAAGAAGATGAAACAAATCCTTACAAGAATATATTAAATTTTATTATCTATTAATAAATAAATTGTTGGGCTTCATTTATCTGGTGTTAATATTTTAATTTCTGTCAATCACTTACATGGCAATCAGTTAGCGATCAAAGTAATTTTTAAATATGATTAGGTAAATGTAAAAAAGTAAACACATAAATTGATGTCTTTATAATAGCTACGAAGTTAATGATTGAAATCATAGCCATTTATTTTGTGTGACTACTAAGAATATTCCAGCCATATTTAATCTTGTGACACTTACATGTAAATTTATCCACATGATAAATTTGACAATTTTTTTTTTTTAATAAAAAATGTTATTTTATACTCCATTATTTTGAATTGTAATTATAGATTTACAACCATTATCCATACAATCATTTAGCTATTCTCCATCAAATTATAAAATGATTATAATTGAAGTTGGATTACGAAATCCCTTTGAATGTATAGGATACATAATTGGAAATTTAAAGTCATTTGAAATATTGCTTGAATAACTTAAGCACGGATTCAAGAAACAACCACCTCCACCTGGCTTACCTTCCTAACTCCCTCCATCTATCTCTATCTTTACCTTCTCATAACCCAAGCTATAGCTCGTGCATGGAGGGAAGAGAGGTGCCTCATCTTTCCCGAGCCAATTATTATTATTATTATTATCATTATTATATTCCAAATAACATGATTGTAAAAAAATTTTACCCATTAGTTATTTCATCACTTATCACTTGTTTATGGTTGTTAAGCATATATACATGCACCATTTGCACACTTAAATTTATCTTATTATTTCCAAAGATATGTGGATGACTATGTGATAATAATAATAATAAGTTGTTATAATTCTTATCACTTGTTTATGGTTGTTAAGCATGGTATATAAATATACCATTTGCACACTTAAATTTATCTTATTATTTCCAAAGATATTTGGATGAGTATGTGATAATAATAATAAGTTGTTATAATTTTTGAATTATATTCTAGAATCCATTTTTATTATAAATTTTATTATTACTAAGTAGTATTTTTTTAATAAAAGAAAATTAATTTTTATTTTAATTTAAATGAAAATCACATTTTATAGTGATTAAAGTTTATTACAAATATAAAGCGTATACATTTTAAAATTTTGTTTAAAAAATTAATTACATAATTAAGCCTTAATATACAATGAGAGGACAAGGTATTAAGCATCAATTAGTCATAGGTTAAAATGTAGGTTAACCTCTCCTAAGTACATTACAATCACTCCCCTAGGATGTTTAACTCCAAACACCTTCCATGCCCATCACATTTGGTAACATATGGATACGTTAATCCTTCTAGGGTTGATCCTTGGGAAACTTGCCTATTATCTTTTCTCCTTGGGAAAGTTTCCTTGAAGGATCAGTTTGGGCCACATAACCAATCCTGGATCATACAAAATTAGTTGTTGGCTCTCAAGCATACAGGATGGATCCAAGCTTATATCAAGGAGTTTTTAGGGATCATGTTGGAGACCAAGGACATGTTGGAAGAAGATAGGTTGTTCCATTTTATGAACAGACTGTAACCTTGGGAGCATAGTGTTCTTCGATGCCAAAATGTGCTCACCCTTGAGATATCTATCATTACAACGGATAAACCATTGCACTACAAGATGGAGGAAAAAGGTGGTCCAAGGTGTTAACACATAGGATATACATGAGTCAAGGTTTTCTCCCATCTTTTAAAGTTTTTGTTAGTCTAGTCTCAAAAGGAATATTTTGGTCTTTTTGAGTCATGTGTTTTGTCCTACTTATAAGACATTTGTTTAAACTTGTAGTCTTAAGTCATAAAGTCATGTTCTCAAAGTCTTGAGTCATGTTTCATGTCTATAAATCATGACTTTGATTTTCTCAAGGTCTAGAAAGTTGATAAGAGTACAACTACAAAGTATTGATGTCATGATAGTGTTTGTCATCATTTGTAAAGAGGGAAGGTATTGGTCATATCTGCATAGTTTGAAGGTCACCATCAAGTGTTTTGTCAAGAAAAAAGTGTACAAAAGGTTTTAAACATCCACTTAACCTTTTAAGTGTCATGTCACTTGTCAAATTTCATTCATTGCAAACTCTCCTAAAATTCCGCAGCAATTCAAAAGCACCTCATGCGCTAAATCGTACATAATCATGATTTGGGAAACATGGCACTTGATGGATTCTCGTTTTCAACACCTTGTCATCATTAGGCATTTCCAAAAATTAGTTTCAAAAGGAAGATTCAACCATTTCATGTTATTTTTATTTGCAAAGGTAGTCGTTGCAGACTGTCTATCGCTGCAGACTGCGTGTTGCTGCAGACTGTTAGCGCTGCAAACTTTCCTGTAGCGGATGGTGGTGAGTTAGGGTTGATGATTCAACTTTCTGCAACAAGGGGTAAACATCGTATGCCAGGTACCATTCCTTGATACTAAAATTCCATCATTTTGAAACCATTACATTCATTTAAGAAACCTATTTGTTACATAATTGTAGATGTTGCAAACTGGTTAGCACTATGAATCCCCTATTTCATACATAATCTGAAACCCTAGCATACCTCGCATGCACTCAGGTTTTAGGTACCACCATTCCATTCAAAAAATCTCAACTCACACCTAATCTTTGAACTGCAATTTCTTTTGATGAAAACCCTGGCTACAAACCCACCTGTTGCAAACTAAATTTGCGCTGCAAACTCTTTGTTTTGCACAGTTTCTTCAAAATTTTGACTATTTGAGATTTCATTCAACCTTAGGTTGTCATCACTTCATCCAAGCTTCTATCTTCAAGTTACATTTTAGCCTCTGCAATATTGTTCTGGTATAAATTGTACTTGTAACAAAACCCTAAGTTCATTAGATTTCATCACACAGTCTATTGGAAACAGTTATCAAAGAGGTTTTACTCTTATTTGACTTGTCATGGAAGCTCAACAAATGAAGAAGGTCCATAAAGGAGGGGACATTGTTAGACTTTTCTAAATATTTCCTAAAGCTAGAATATCAAGATGACAACTTATCCAAAGGAGTACCTAGAAGCCATATACTGGAATACTTTGATAAGATGCTCAGGGTTATACAGAGGTACTTTACATGTGAGGGTAGATTTAATATGGTTTATCGATACCATATTATACTATTGATGCATTTCACTGGATTTTTTTTTCTTAATCTACCCTTTTACTTGCTAAGAAGTCTCGGAAAAATGTTAGATAAGGTACAATCCAAGTCCAAGATGGTGGAGAGAAGTGCCTTTCATTCCAGGCTCATGAAGATGTTGGTGTTAGAGGAGTTGAAAAATATTGATAGTGATTGGGATGATTTCTTGACTTCATCAGGTTTTCATCCAGATATTTTTAACACTCCACAAACTAAAAAGAGAACCCCTACCTCAGCTGAGAGTGTTATGCACACTAAATCAAGAAAAAGGAGAAAGATAGTTAAAGAGGACAAACCATCAGATCCAATTTATCAGATAGATGAAGGCCATACACAACCTATTGCTGAAGAAATCTCTCTTGTATAAGAGCCTTCATTTGTAGAACCATCTTCTAGTAAAGCAAGAAATTTAAAGGGAAAGGAATTGGTTTTTAGTCCACCTGTTGTTGAACCAGCTAAGCCTAGAAGACCATTTACAAGAGCAGAAACAAGACATCATGTCCCCATGGAGGAAGGTGCATTCAAAGCGTCAATTCAACAAACATCCAAAGACAAATATCATAAAGAGCCTATAGAAATCATTGAAATAAAGTCCCCTTATGAGGAAATCAATCCCACCTTCAAAAGCCTCGGGAAGAAACTGAAAGAGGCAAGAGCTGAGAATGAAAAATTTAAAAAGGAAAATCTACAAGCTAGAATCCAGTTGAAAGAAAACATAAGCATGTGTGAAGAAACCATTGCAAAGGAAAAAATATGGTGAGGAGATCACTGCCCCTACATAGACAAGTCAAAAATGTGTACAAGTAGAAAAAATATTTTCACGCTGAGATCAAAAGGTTAAAAAAAGAATTGCAACAAGTAGAGGAACATATAGCTAGAAGGAATCTGTACTTGTTGGCTCAGGCATCCATTAACTAAGATGATGGAGCATCATTTATTTAACAGTATATCAGCTTTGCTATGGTTCCTTACATGTGTTGACTCACAAACCCTAAGAAACAATTTGTGTCTTATGTTGCTTATGATTTTTCCCACTTGTTGTTTTGGAAGTCATTATTCACGACTTAGAGGTTGTAGGAGGAATTAGACATCAAGGGACACTTGTACTTGATATCCAACTCCACTAGATCTCCAAACATGAGTTGGATGCAATTGCATTTATCATCACCAACAACTTCCTGGAATCTAGCAGTTAGTTAAGTTTATGTTTGTTTGTCTACTTCCACGCCTCTCAAAGGAACATAATATTATGCATGAGATAGGTAGTGAGTCATAGAGGGAATTTTGATGTAAATTTCTATTTAATGTGTGATGTGACTTTTGAATAGGGTTTGAGTGGTTTATGAGAGACTCGTATTTTTTTTTT
>SNQJ01S0057570.1:18207-41056 GCA_010110895.2 Picea sitchensis | reverse complement strand
ATAAATGATTTATCTTTAGTACTTGTGTTCATGAAATGCAGTTGCTGATTTATTGTCTATTTGTTGGTGCAAGTATTGTCAAAACACATCTTCTTGTTGACTAGGAGGCTCCTTGTTAGTAAGAATTCCACTGTATGTTTTTCAAAAGTGCCTGATGTAACTTGGTTCATGTATTTCATTTTTCTCCTTTAGTCTTCTATCTTTTCATTGATGTTCTAAAAAATGATCTAAGATTGTTCAAGCCTTGCTTGCTAGAGTATGTTTTGTGGAAATTTTGTGTTGATATTTTTAAAACTAAGTTTCTCATCCATTCGTTACACTCGAATTAAAAACATTAATTTTACACATCTACAAAATTATGATGGGTATTAGGCTTAACAAAATTATGATGGGTATTAGGCTTACACCTGCAAAAATCTAGCTGTGACTTCTAGTGCTAACATTTTTGGTGTCGTTGTCAGGGAGGAGAAATTGAAGATCTTTCCCTGGGCTATACGTCAAGGATACTGCTGGTTTTTATGGTGTACAGAAACCAGTAATAGAAGAGACTACATAGTGCACCTTATGACTCCAGATTCAGTTGTGGCTCCTAAGAGAAGAAGAACGAGAGCTAATACACATTTACCTCTGGCCACACCTATACCAGACCCAAATCAAATCATAAATAAGGGAAAGGATTTGCAAGGAGACTCATCTTCTACATCTTTAGGTACTACTGGGAACCTACCTGATCCTGTATTTCACACACGTGTTGCTATTTCCAAATATGTTCATTTACCTGAGGTTCAAACCCCTGTAAAATCCCAACTATACGGTCATCCTCTTAAACATACACATTTTTCTCCCGGTTTGAAAGAAAAGAGCCTTGAAAGTTTTGATTTATTTGCATTACCTGAAGTTGTTAAATGGTTCAAACTTGAAATTTTAGAATATTTCCCAGCTTTAGGATCTCCAAATATTGATTTACTCAAGTCCATTAAAACTAAAGAAAAATGAAATTGCTTCCTTGTTAAGACCTCAACAGAAACATCAAATATTGGCCCAATCCCTGTCAAGTCCAAGTCTTCTAAAGTCTTGAAAGAAAGTATTTTTAGTGAAATTGTTTTTACTCTTCCTAATTTAGAAGAAGAAATCTTCAATACTTCTAGAATTCCATTACCTGCTAAGTATGAAAAAGAATATGTAATTGAAAAGGTTGAGAAAGAAATAGAGTGGGTAGAATGGGAATCTCCTTTTCTTGATGTTCTAAGTGTTGATTGGCCTAAAATTTTTCAAGCTGAGACATATGAAGTTATGTCCTCTACTCAAACTCTAGTAGGATCACTAAAGTCACAACTCACTTCACCTCATTCTACTTTGTCTGCTAGCTCCTCTATTGTAACCTCATCAAAAACTCCTAAGAGCCAGACACCTCCTTCTCCTAAGATGGCAAGAATGAATCCACCTCTAAACATAATGGATATCATTGTGGATGCTAGGTATGCATCATTAGTGCTTCCTCAACCCACGAATTCCCTTCCAGTTGGAGATTACCTTATGTACATGCCAAAATTCACTGGAGAAGAAGATATTACTGTAGAAGAACATCTTGTTTCCTTTTATAGTTATGAAGATAACCTGAACATTGAAAATGAAGATGTTTGGATGAGGGTATTTGTGCAAATCCTATATGGGGAATCCCACAAGCGGTTTATAAGTTTACTCCCAGGATCAATAGTTGGAATTGAGGCCCTGGATGATGCTTTCTTAAGGCATTGGGGTGACGAGAAATATTTTTTGTACTATATTACAAAATTTGGAGCTCTCAAAAGGAAAGAGGGAGAATCTATGTCTAACTTTTCTAAAAGGTTTAAAAAAATGTACAATAAAATTCCTCCTGATATTAAGCCCACTGAGACCTCTGCAAAATAACTTGTGCAAGTGCCTTTGACCCAGAGTCTTATCTGTTGTTGAGAGAAAAAATATCTGCTACATTGGCTCATATGCAAGATGTTTCCCTAGACATTGAGTCAAATATTTTAGCAACAGATAAATTAAGAGGAAGATCTGGCAGAGAGAGGAGAAAACAAAAAACAAAGGCTTATCCTTTAGATACTTCAGGTACAGATCCAAATGTTGATGAGTTGACCAAGATGGTCAAATTGTTATCTGCAGAAATGGAAAGGTTAAAGCTTGAAGGGAGACAAGCCAACAGAAACCCTCAATACTTTGGAAACATGAACTAATTTAGAAGGAAAAATAATCCAACTCAGGGTTTGCAGAGAGACCGTAGGAACAATGAAGATCAAAGAGTTAAATCCCCTTTCCATAATAATATATTTGATGAAGAAAATGAAGAAAAAGAGATGGAAGGAGTAGAACCATAGATTCATTGTGTTACAGATAAACCTGCCTCACCTCATCTTACTCAAAGTGATTATGAGGAGTACTTGATGTGTAACCAGATAGATGAATTGACTCATGAAGAGTAAGTTTATCAGACAAAAGGTCAGAAAAAATATAACTTGAGATCAAAGAAAAATGTTGACAAAAAAAATACACATCCTCAGTCCAAAAAGACAGATGCTCTTGTGAAAGTTTCCCCTACCAAAGAAACAGAAGGACACAACAATCAACCAATGATAAAAACTCCTACACATGAAGTGAAAGATGCTGAAAAATCTCATTCTAATTTCAGTTTTGAACATGAAATTCAAAAAATTAAGATTCTCGTTCCCTTGCTTGAGCTAGTAAAAAAATGAAGGGTTCAAAAAATCAATTTTGAAGGTTTTGTAGCCCACATCTCATCCATATCCTCCAGAGTCTATCAATTTACAAGATGAGAAGCCTACAATCATATTGGGGCCGACGGTGGAAGGTAGAGATGATTCTTCTCCTCCATTTAACAGTTCTTTGAATGTGCATGAAAAGATCTTGCATAATTGTCTTATGGATTCTGGTGCATCTCATAATCTGACACCTAAGGATTTCATGGATGAATTGGGCTTGGAAATCACTAAAACTTATCATGACCTGTACTCTTTTGATTCAAGGAAAGTAAAGTGTCTTGGGGTTATAAAAGATTTAGTTGTTACACATTTCCAATTGCCTATGAAAAGCATGGTCGTGGACATTGTAGTTGCAGATGTACCCCCCAAATTTGGGATGTTGTTGTTTAGATCATGGATCAAGAGGTTAGGAGGAACTTTACAAATGGATCTGTCTTATGCTACAATACCAGTCTTTGGGGGTGAGCACAAGAGATTGTATAGAGAAGCTCAATTGGCCTATATCATTAGTGATGAGAAAAATCCTACAAACCATCCCATCTATGTTATTGATATTGATTTAGGGTCTATTATTCTGCATCTTATTGATTCCCCACAACCATGCTTAGAGATGAATAATCATCAATCAACAAAATGTGAAATAACTGGACAGGGGGTTCAACTGTGGANGGTTAGGAGGAACTTTACAAATGGATCTGTCTTATGCTACAATACCAGTCTTTGGGGGTGAGCACAAGAGATTGTATAGAGAAGCTCAATTGGCCTATATCATTAGTGATGAGAAAAATCCTACAAACCATCCCATCTATGTTGTTGATATTGATTTAGGGTCTATTATTCTGCATCTTATTGATTCCCCACAACCATGCTTAGAGATGAATAATCATCAATCAACAAAATGTGAAATAACTGGACAGGGGGTTCAACTGTGGAAGATGTATTTTGATGGACCATATTCTATAGATGGAGCTGGTGCAGGAATAGTATTCATCTCTCCTTCCAAAGAAGTCATAACCTTGTCATTCAAACTTGAGTTTGAGGTGACAAATAATATTGCAGAATATGAGGCTCTGATTTTGGGGTTCAGGGCTGCAAGGGATATGAAGCTTGAGGGTCTAAAAGTATTTGGTGATGTTGAGCTGAATGTCAGTAGGTAAAAAACATATATCAAACTAAGCATGTCAGGTTAAAGGCTTACATAAACGAATTTTGGGACCTGGTAGACAACTTCTTCTCAGCATTCAACATTTCTTACATTCCTAGGAGCGTGAATTCAATAGTTGATTCATGTTTGTTTATACTAGCATTTTTAGAATTCCATTGCCTCCCAAGCTCAAATATGATGTTGAAGTTAAATACAGTCCTGCCATTCCTGACAATGTCAAGCACTGGAAGGTTTTTGAAGATGATGAATAATTGAAGAGGTTTTTGGAAACAATGGATGAATTTTATGCCCTGCATATTGACCAAGATTCAAATGATGGTCAAAATATACATGCTGATAAGTTTCTGGACAAAATTGCAGATCATGAAATTGTTCAATTGCCAGATAATCACATTCCTAAGGGTTTAGTTCCTTTAGAGAGGCTCTTTGATAATAATGATGTTGTTGTTAAAATGAGTAGTTCTAAATAAAATGCAGACTTGATAGATTGTAATTTAGACACTGAAGAAGAGCCTAAATATGTAAAAATATCCAAAAGTTTATCAGAAAATCAGAGGGTTGAATATGTCAAATTGTTGAAATAATTTTCTGATGTGTCTGCATGGAAGTATGAGGAGCTGAAGACTTATGACAAAATCATCATTGAACATAGGATAGATTTAAAATATGACACTAAGCCTTTCATAAAAAATCTTATGCAGATTAATCCAATGCTATTGCCTATTATGGAGAAAGAGGTTAAAAAGTTGCTTGATGCTCAAATCATTATCCCTCTGAGGCACTCTGATTGGATAGTTAATTTGGTCCCTGCCAGAAATAAGAATGGTGAGATCAGGCTTTGTGCTGATTTCATGAATCTAAATAGGCGTTCTAGAAAGGACAACTTCCCTTTACCCAAGATGGAACACATTTTGCAAAGGGTGACTAGATCAATGAGGATTTCAATGATTGATGGGTTTTCAAGCTATAATTAAATTTCTATGTTTCCAGAGGAAAGAGAGAAGATATCATTTAACACTCCCTGGGGTACATTCATGTATGACAATATGCCATTTGGTCTTAAGAATGCAGGGACAAATTTCCACCGTGCAATGGACATTGCATTTATTGGGGAGAAAGACAAGTTTGTGGTTATCTATATGGATGACATTACAGTGTTTTCCAAGTTTGATCAAGAGCATTACCAACATATGAGAAAAGTGTTTTTGAAGTGCAGAAAGTATGGTCTGTGCCTAAATCCCCCAAAATATTTTTTTTCCATGAAGGAGGGTAAGTTGTTAAGACACATTATCTCGGCTGATGGTGTGAATATTGACCCCAATAGGGAAGAGGCTATCAAAAATATTTATATTCCAAGGTCTAAGAAAGAAATCATGTCCTTCTGAGGTAAAAAAAACTTTTTGAGGAGATTTGTATCTAACTTTGTTGATCTAGTGAAATTTATCACTGCCATGTTGAGAAAAGAAAGTGAAGTCAAGTGGACACCAGAAGCTAGGAGTTCTTTTGATCATATTAAGCAAGCATTGGTTGATGCTCCTGTTCTGATAAGTCCTGATTACTCAAAGGAATTTCTAATTTTTTCCTTTTCCTTTGATGATATGCTAGTTGTTGTCCTTCTTCAGAAGAATTTGGATGGTATGGAGCAACCTATTTCCTTTTTCAGTAGGGATTTGAGAGATGTTGAAGTCAGGTATGATATAATGGAAAATCAAGATTATGATTTAGTCAAAGCTCTTAAGGCTTTCATGGTGTATGTTATTCACTCAAAAATCATTTCTTATGTTCCCTCAAGTCCTGTTAAATAAATTATGATTCAACCTGATATTGATGGGAAAAGAAGCAAGTGGATTGCTAATATTTTAGAGTTTGATCTGGAGGTGAAGCCCACCAAGCTGGTAAAAGGTCGAGGATTATCTAGGTTTCTATATGAATCAAATTGTAAAGCATTGGGAGTGAATTTCATGGGCACTAACTATGTAAATCAACAGTCTGAATTAAGAACAACTGCCTACAAATTAACTCAAAGTTGGCAGAATGCAGCTGGTACAAGAACAACATCGATTTCTTACAGAATTTGCAGCCTCCTATTGGAATTGAGAAGGCTAAGGTAAGATCTATGAAGCTTAAGGCAGTCAAGTATTGCATTGTTGATTAGATGTTATATTGGAAGGATCCTTCTAGGATTCTATTGAGATGTTTAGATCCCGAGGAGGTAAAACAAATTATGATTGAATTTCATGGGAGTTTATGTGAAGGTCATCACTTTTGGAGAACCACATCATACAAGATACTTCGAGTTGGGTATTTATGGACTAACTTGTTCACTGATGTGTGTGCAAATATCATAATGTGTGACAAATGCAAGAGATTCTAAGGTAAACACCAATTCTATTCTTTGCCTCTAAAACCAATTTTGGTATTTGGTCCCTACCAGTAGCGGGGATTAGATTTTATTAGAGAAATTCATCCATCCTCTAGTGGTCAACACCATTGGATTTTGACTTCTACTGATTACTTTACTAAATGGATAGAAGTCATTCCCACCAGTAATGCAACACACAAAGTAATCATTAGTTTCTTAGAAGATATTCTGTCAATATTTAGTTGCCCAAAGAAAATTGTCATTGATAATGAAACAACCTTCAAAGTTGATCCTATGGTGAAGTTTTGTGAAAAAAATGGCATCCAGCTTATCCATTCCACTCCATATTACCCCCAGGGTAATGGATTAGTAGATTCCTCCAACAAGAGATTAGTGAAGATCATCAAAAAGTTGTTGGAAGACAATAAAAAGTCATGGGATTCTAAGTTAGAGTTTTCTCTCTCGGTAGACAGAGTAACAACTAAGAGGTCAATTGGTACTGCACCATTCCAACTGGTTTATGGAACATAAGTTTTTTTTCATGCACATCTAGCTTTACCCGTGGAAAAATTTATTCAAGATCAAGAAGGAGAACCAACTGACATGGTCAGAAGGATGCATCAATTTGTGGAAGTGCAACAAACTAGAGAACAGTTGTTGGATAGAGCACAGAGCCATCAACAAAAAATTAAAGAGGTTTTTGAAAAGAGGGTAAAGAAAGAATATTTTCAACTTGAAGACCTAGTGCTCAAGTGGGATGCTCAAAGGAATGATAAAGGAAAGCATGGTAAATTTGAAGCTCTATGGGTTGGGCCTTTTAATATTTTTGAAGTCTTGCACAATAACACTTTTAAGCTACAAAACTTGGAGGGTTGTGAAATTTCTGGTGGCCCAGTCAATGGGAATTTTCTCAAAAATTATTTTTACTAAAGTCATGGGTGGTTTAATTCCATTGTAAATACCAATATGTTTAGTTATTTTTTTATTTTATAATAATGACTCCATGCCCAATGTAATAGCAACTGGTATCTGTAAGATGATTTAACTTGCAGGTAGGTGAACAACTCTTGAAAATCATAATCATATTCAACTGATAGATAAGGCACTCGAACTTTAAATGTTCTTGGAGCCTCATAGGGAGGTCTCCATTATGAGTAGGAGCTATATGTTAACACATAGGATGTACAGGAGTCAAGGTTTTCTCTCATTTTTTAAAGTTTTTGTTAGTATAGTCTCAGAAGGACTCTTTTGGTCTTTGTCAGTCATGCATTTTATCCTTCTTATAAGACATTTATTTAAAATTGTCAGCTTAAGTCATAAATGTTGGACATAGTGGTATGATATTTTCATTGATTTCAACAGGGTGCATAAGAATCCAGTACAAACCCAAAGCTCATAAGGAAGAACATTAATCGAAGCTTTGAAGAGATGATGCACAAGAGTCGTTCATTCTTATTTCGGGACAATCCAAGATCGTTAGATCGAGGAGAAGTCAGAAGTTGGGAAGGATTAAATATCAACCATCAGATATGAAGCAAGAGCTTTGTATGATCTCGCCAGTCATTAGATCAAGGAGGGACTTCAGATGAATTCTCGACAATCTGATCGAGTTTAGTGGAAGGACAGTGTAAGCCACACTATCCTGGAGTCTCGCATTAAAATAACTCATGAAGATCATTGATATAAGATCTCCTCTGGAGAAACACGATTTGTTGGATCAGGTGGTCAACTCCGACGTTGACCACTCCAGAAAAAAGGAGTCTAAAACATGTGAATTTACCCAAAGGCCAAAGCCCAGAAATCACGAACTCCAGTCAACTCCGGTGCTGACCACTTCGGTGGAAAGGAGTCTAGAACAGGTAAAATTGCCTGAAGGTCGAAGCCCCAAAGTTATGAAATCCAGTCAACTCTGTCTCTAACCACTTCGACGAAAAGGAGTCTAAAAAATGAAATTTTACCCAAAGGCCGAAGCCTTGAAGTCATGAACCCCTATCAACCATCGGATTAGAGGAAGAATAATAAATCCCATTAAACGTTGATATATTCAGCTCACACCAAGGAAGAAGGTGTTCAACTCTGGCCTTGACCTAATTCAGAGATAAAAAAAACTCAGATAAACCGAGAACTCCCGAACCCCGGAGGTCCACAATAAACAAAGACCATAGGATCAAGACAAGTTGAAAATCTATGGTGATAGATCTATATGACACTTCATAAATAATAAAAGGGTAATACAAAAGTGCCAAAATTCTTGAAGCCACGAAGTACCAAAGTTAGGAAGTAAGACATGTGGCAAAAGGTGAATATGACATGTGGCCCAATCAAATTGTGAAAAGTGTCAAGGTCGATGTGGCACATAAGGACTGTAAAAGTCACAAATCAGGGTGACACATGGAAGCCACTCAACTATTTCCATGTCAATAGTGACTTCAACAAGAAACATCACTCTAGGAGTACATCCTTCGGGGATATCCAACTTCTCCTACCAGCAAAACTACGCGAAGCGCCGAAGGACAAAGTCGCGAATAGTAGAATATCAGGAGAGTGGGAGATCCTATATGCCTAAGTCTACCGTCCCAGCTCCTAGACATATGAAGGTTATCAAGAAGGGAGTGCTAATACACCCTTCGGTATAATTTGCTCCAGAAGAGTTGGAATATTGCAATGGCCCGAGCCCTTAAACACTGAAGTCCCAAAATCAATGAGAACTGTCCATCTCAAACGTGCAAATAAAATGTGACCGTAAATCTTGATAAGTGATTAAGAAATCATTTGGATTAGTGCTTAGATACCTCCTATGGTCATATGGAATAGAGGTCCTGAAAGTGCGTCTATGCGAATTTAACATACAAGAGGAAGAATTTTTCCTCTATCAAGAAGAAACTTTGAACCAGACAGGATATGGATTTTTGTTCTAATTGATATTAAGTGATCAAATACATCCAATGCGTTTATTTGTTGGAGAACTAGGGACATAACAAAATCTTAAGAATAAAATAAAAAGGCATGAGATTGAATTAAAATAAATTGATCCATACCTGTGATCAATTTATGAAAAATCCCTCTTACTAAATTGAAAATCTTTCACGTTAAATGGGTGGATAAAATAGAGAGAGAGAGATTAATTCTAAATCAAAAGACAAATGTTATTACTATTAATTTAAATGAATATGTACAATGGTCCAAACAAAGGGACACAATGCTTCAAAGCTCACACTAGTAGGAAGACTATATAAGTAAGAAAGAACAATAAAGAATAAGTGTCTCTGTAGTCCAGATAAGAAGACCAAAAGAAGAAGAAGATTCCAAAGAAGAAGAAATGATGATACTTATGCAGTGAGGGTGGAAGAGAGGAGCAAGGGAGAATTCATATCCTTTACTAAGTAAAGTGTGAATAAAAGGGAGTTGGTGCTTCCTAGGGTTGGTTCCCTAAAGACAAGGGAGTTGGTGCTTCCTAGGGTTGGTGCCCTAAAACAAAGGAGTTGGTTCTTCCTAGGGTTGGTGCCCTGAAGAAGGGAATTTGTGTCTCCTAGAGTTGGTTCTCTAAAAAGGATTGGTGTCTTTCACTATCTCAGATTATTCTTTATAAAAACTTGTAAATTCTTGTTAATTATATTTATATAATTGATTTTATATACAATTCTATTGTTGATCTTTGTGGGAATTTATAAAATAACAAATTAATTACTAATTTTTTAAAAAGTAGCAAAACTTATTCACCCCCCCTCTCAGTATTTCCAACAATTGGTATCAGATCCAGTGCCTTCAACACAGTCTAATAACTGGAAGGTAGATCCTGAAATGGACCAGCAAGAGGGAATGTCTTCCAACAAAGCACCATTATTTAATGGAGGTGGCTATGTTCTCTGGAAAATAAGAATGAAAAGCTACATGTTGGCTCTCTGTTTTGATGTCTGGAAATCTGTTGTAGATGGTTACACTACACTGACTACTCCACCCACAGATACTGTAGGAAAGAATATTTGCAATGACAACTCAAGAGTTTTTAATGCCATTCAAGGAGGATTGACAAATTCTATATGTGTGGAGGTAATGCATTGTAATTCAACTAAGAAAATATGGGACAAATTAGAGGTTGTATATGAAGGTAATAACAAAATCAAGGAAGCCAAAATACAAACCTGTAGAGCTCAGTTTTAAAATTTGAAAATGAAAGAAGAAGAGAACATTGTTGAATACTTTCATAGGGTAGATGAGGTAGTTAATTCAATCATAGCAGCAGAAGAAGAACTTACTGATAAAAAAAATTGTAAAAAATATCTTAAGGTCATTACCTTTGAGATATGATGCTAAGATTTCCACAATTGACAATATTCCAGAACTTGACAAAATCACAGTAGATTAGCTTCATGGAATTTTTACAACATATAAGATGAGAACAGGGAGCGGAAAACCATCAAAAGGAGAAACAACCTTTAAAGCATCTAAAAAAAATATGAGGCAGGAGAAAAATGCCAATGACAAGTTATCATATATATCTGACGAAGAAATTTCCAACTTCATGAAAAAAAGTCAAGAAAGGGACTGTGAAATACAAAGGAAAGATATCTCTAATATGTTTCATCTGTGGCAAAATTGGACACTTTGCCAATAAATTTCCCTATCCTAAACAGGAGGAAAGTGATGATGAAATAACCTTCAAAGTTTAGAAGAAAAGCAAAACCAAAGATAAAAATAAGTTCTACAAGAAGAAGAAAACGTTCTTTACCCAAGAAGACAATAGCTCATCTGAGGAAAGTGAAGAAGAGGAGCCATAACTTCTATTTATGGGAATAAAAACTCAAGATGATAATCATTCGAAAGATGAAGAAGACATTAACCTCAAGGAAGAATTCATTTGTGCAATTGAAGAACTAAGAAAATCTAAAAAGAAAAACAAGTTATTAAGGGAACAACTTCTAGAGATTGAAGAAGCTACTAAATTAAGAGAAAAGGAAGTTTCCAAAACCATTAGTGAGTCAAAACAATTGATTATTAAGTTAAAAACTCAACTCCAAGAAACCAAAACAAAAGAAAAAATATTTAATAAAGAACTCAATGAAAAACAACAAATATGTAATATATTGGAGGATGAAATAGTTCAACTAATAGGGAAACTAGAAAAAGAAGATATTCGGTCTAAGTTTAAAAACAACTCAAAAATCCCGAGTAACATTCTTAGTAGTTAGATATCATCAAATGATATGATAGGACTAGGATATGATCCCTGTACAGAACAAGTAAATGCCTATTAGCTGTGTAAATGTTCTTAAGAACCCCATAAGAAGAATAGATAAAAAGACAAGAACAAAACCATGGAAAACTATCCCAAATAAACATAAATCTTCACTTCCTACTAAGGAAAAAGGTGACGAGAAGAATAGAATCGTCAGAAGGAATCCATCTTACAAAAATCAATATATCTTCCTTCATTATTGTTATTCCTGCAAAAATTTTGGACATAAAGCAATACACTCTAAATCTTATAGAAAGTACAATCCAAGAAATTTCCAAAGATATGAATATAATAAGGATAATGCAGAAAGAAGAAATTATAACTCCTTCTCTCCCTTACAAGGCTACAATGTTGAATGTTACAAATGCAACAATTATGGTCATAAAGCTAGTGAATGTAGATTGTCAAAATATAACAAAAAGATAAATATTCTCAATAATCAAAAAGTATGGAAGAAAAAGAAAACAGAATGCAATGTAGCCCTATATGCGAGAAACCAAGGATCTCAGTGGTATATAGACAGTGGATGTTCCAAACACATGACTGGAGATCAAATCAAATTTCTCAATTTAAACAATAAAGGAAAAGGAAAAGTAACTTTTGGAGATAACATGTCATCCAAAATGTTGGAAAAAGGCACTGTCAGTTTAGGAAATATCAAAACTAAAGCATAAGATGTACTTGTGGTAAAAAATATCAAACCTAATCTCATAAGTTTAATTCATACATGTGATCAAGGTCACATACTCACCTTTGATTCTTAGGAAGGTGAGATCAAGAAAAAGGAGACTGGAAAGCTAGTAGCAGTTGCACCAATAACATCTAGTAATGTGTATATCCTTAATATAGATGAAGAAGAAAAATGTTGTTTAAGCCAAGTGGATGAAAGTTGGGTATGGAATAGAAGGTTGGGACATTTAATATTTGATAATTTGATCAAATCCAATGAGAAGGAAGCACTAATGGATCTACCAAAATTTATTAAGCCTTCAAATTCTATTTGTAAACATTGTCAAATAGGGAAGCAAACAAGAATTAGGTTCAAAACAAAAGAGCATTCCACAATAAAAAATTTAGAACTTATTCACACAGATCTATGTGGGCCTACCAGAACTAAAAGTACTTATGGTGAACATTATTTTATGTTTATTGTTGATGATTACACTAGATTGACCTGGGTATACTTTTTAAAATAAAAATCAGAAGCCTTTGAGAAGTTTAAAACATACAAAGTCCTTGTAGAGAATGAAACAGATCTCAAAATTAAATGTCTAAGATCAAAAAATGAAGGAGAATTCACCTCTAAAGAGTTCATTCAATTCCGTGAAAAACATGGTATCAAAAGACAGTCTTCAACTCCCAGGACTCCTCAATAGAATGGAGTAATAGAAAGGTAAAACATAATAGTTCAATAAGCTGCAAGAACCATGCTAAATGAATCCAAGCTTCCAGACAAATTCTGGAGAGATGCAATCTACACAACAGTTCACATACTTAATTAAGCTCAGTTGAGACCCAACCATGACAAAACTCCTTATGAACTATGGTTCAGTGGGCCAACATCTGTAAAACACTTTAGAATTTTTGGAAGTAAATGTTACATTAAGAATGATGAAGATAATTTAGGAAAGTTTGATCCAAGATCCGATGAAGGGATATTTTTAGGGTATTCACCTAATAAGAAAGCATACAGATGTTATAATATTAGACTACTAAAGATAGTGGAAAGTGCCAATGTCAAGATAGATGATCTAAAACTAAAGAAAGCATATCCCAAGACATATAAAAAATTGATAAACAATCTCAGCAAGATGATGATGATGTAGAATCTCAACATGAAAATGATGATAATGAAACACAGGAAAATGAACCATATACTGATGAAGAATACAATGAAGAAACGCCCTTTCCTAAATCTCCATAAAAAAGAGTTAAAAAGAATCATTTTGAAAGTCAGATTACTGGAGATAAAAATGCAGGAGTGGAAACAAGGAGACTCACATTTGACTCAGAACAAGCAATGTTATCCTTGATAGTACCTAAGTCATTTAAAGAAGCCAACAAAATTAAAGATTGGATAAAAGAAATGAATGAAGAATTAGACCAAATAGAGAAGAACCAGACTTGGGAACTAGTTCCAAGACCCAAGGACAAGAATGTGGTGGGAACCAAGTGGATTTTAAAGAACAAACTAAATGAAAATGGGGATATTATAAAGAACAAAGAAAGATTAGTTTTCAAAGGATATTCCCAAGTGGAAGGTATTGATTTTGTATAGACCTTTACTCCAGTAGAAAGGCTTGAGATCATCACAATGTTTCGTGCATTTGCATGCTTCAAAAATTTCAAAATCTATCAAATGGATGTCAAGTTAGCATTCATTAATGGAACACTAGAAGAAGAATTCTATGTTGACCAACTAGAAGGATTTATGTTAACATAAAATCAGGACTATGTGTGCAAACTAAAAAAGGCCATGTATGGTCTTAAGAAATCCCCCAGAGCATGGTTCTCAAGGCTTGATCGGTACCTGCAAAAATAAGTATATAAGAGAGGGACTACTGACAACAACTTATACATCAAAATTGAGAATCAAAAAATGATTTTTGTGGTGGTATATGTAGATGACATCATATTTGGAAGAAATCTTACTATACTAAGCATAAAGTTTGCAACCGAAATGCAAGAAGAATTTGAAATGTCTATGTTGGGAGAATTGTCCTTCTTATTAGGTTTACAAATAACTCAAACAGAAAAGGGAATATTTGTTTCCCAAACAAATATATCAAGGAAATGCTAAAGAAATTACAAATGGAAGACGATAAAACTATGAGTACTCCCATGGCCGCTGGATGTAAACTAAGCCTAGAATATGACTCACCAAAAGTAGACCAAACTATGTATAGATCATTGGTTGGAAGTTTGATCTATTCAACAACAACAAGACCTGACGTCATGCAGTTTGTAGGACTCGTAGGGAGATTTCAATACGCACCTAAAGAAACTCACTTAAAATCAATAAAGAGAATATTCAGATATCTTAAAGGCACCTTAGAACTTGGATTATGGTATCCAAAAGATAAATACTTCAATTTAACTGCATACACTGATGCAGATTGGGACGGTAGTATAGATGATAGGAAAATCACCAGTGGAGGAGAATTATTTTTAGAAACGTGTCTGGTAGCATGGCTAAGTAAGAAACAAACATCCACATCACTCTCCACAGCAGAGGCATAATACATTGTTGTTGCATCCTACTGCACACAAGTTCTTTAGATGAAGCAAACATTAGAAGATTTACAAATAAGATACGATGATCCCATTATCATTAATTGTGATAACACTAGTGCCATAAGTATCTCTAAAAATCTAGTAATTCATTCTAAAACCAAACACATTCCATATAAATTCCATTTCCTAAGAGATCAAGTTACCCAAAAGGTGGTTAAAATAGGATATGTGGACACCAAAGAACAAATTGGAGACATATTTACAAAACTATTTCCCAGGAGTACTTTTGAAAATCTTCAACATAAATTGGGAGTAATTCACATACCTCATTAAAACCATAAAAATCATATCAGAAGAAAAGGGGCACATGGTAAGGGGGAGCATTTCCATAGGGGGAGAGAAGAAATATCCCCTCTTTCATTGTTGTCAAAGGGGGAGGAAATTGATAAGAAGTAGAAATAAAAAAATATTTCAAAGAAAAGGTTGCCATCAATGCCAAAGGGGGAGAAGGTTGGACATAGTGGTACAATATTTTCATTCATGTCAATAGGGTGCAGAAGAATCAAGTACAAACCCAAAGCTCAGAAGGAAGAACATTAATCGAAGCTCAGAAGAGATTACGCATATGATCCATTCATTCTTATTTTGGGACAATCCAAGATCGTTAGATCGAGGAGAAGTCATAGGTTGGGAAGGATTAAATATCAACCTTCAGATCTGAAGCAAGAGCTTCATATGATCTCTCCAGCCGTTATATCAAGGAGGGAATTCAGATGAATTCTCGACAATCCGATCGATTTTAATGGAAGTACAGTGTAAGCCACAATATCTCGGAGTCTCGGATTAAAAGAACTCATGCATACCGTTGATATAATATCTCCTCGGGAGCAACACGAGTCGTTGGATTAGGTGGTCAACTCTAGCGCTAACCACTATGGTAAAAAGAAGTCTAGAACAGGTGAATTTACCCGAAGGTCGAATCCCCAAAGTCACGAACTCCAGTCAACTCCAGAGCTAACCACTCTGGAGAAAAGGATTCTAGAACAGGTAAAATTTCCCGAAGGTCGAAGCCCCGAATTCATGAACTTTGGTCAACTCTGGTGCTGACCACTTTGACGAAAATGAGTCTAAAACAGGCAAGTTTACCCGAAGGTCGAAGTCACAAACCCCCGTCGACCGTCGAATCATAGGAAGAATAGGAAATGTCGTCAACCATTGATCTATTCAGAGTGCGCCAAGAAAGAAGGTGGTCAACTCTAGCCTTGAACTACTCCAGTAATAAACAACTCACATAAACCAAGAACTCTTGAACACTGGAGTTCCAAAATAAATGAATGCCATAGGATCAAGATAAGTTGAAAATCTACGGTGGTAGATATATTCGGCACTTCGGCAATAATCGAAGGATAATACAAAAGTTCCAAAACTCCCGAAGCCACGAAATACTGAAGTCATGAAGTAAGACATGTGGAAAAATATAGATATGACACGTGGCCCAATTAACTGGTGACAAGTGTCAAGGTCAATGTGGCACATAAGGACTGTATAAGTCACAAATTAGGGTGACACATGGTAGAAACTCAGCTAGTGCCACATCAACAGTGACGTTAGCAAGCAACGTCACTCTGGGAGTACATCCTTTGGGGATATCCAACTTCTCCTACTAGCAAAACTACATGAAGCGTCGAAGGCCGAAGTCACGAATAGTAGAATACATAGAGAGAGAGAGATCCTTTGTGCCTAAGTCTACGGTCCCAACTCCTGAACATATGAAGGTTATCAAGCAGGGAGTTTTGATACACCCTTTGACAGAATTTGCTCCGGAAGAGTTGGAATATTGAAATGGCCTGAGTCTCGAAACGCCGAAGTCCTGAAATGAACGAGAACTGTCCATATCAAACATGCAAATAAAACGTGATTGTCAATCTTGATAAGTGATTAAGCACTTTTTTTTCTTAGCGCTTAGACACCGCCTATTTTCATATGGAATAGAGGTCCTAAAAGTGCGTCTATGAGAATTTAACATACAAGAGGAAGAATTTTTCCTCTGTCCAGAAGAAACTTTGAACCAGATAGGATCTGGATTCAGTCCTGATTGATATTAAGTGATCAAATACATCCAATACATTGATCTGTTGGAGAACTGAAGACGCAGTAGAAGCTTAAGAATAAAATAAAAAGGCATGAGATTGAATTAAAAGAAATCTATCCATAGCTGTGATCGATTTATGAAAAATACCTCTTACTAAATTGAAAAGATTTCACGTTAAATGCGTGAATAAAATAGATATATTAATTATAAATTAAAAGAAAAATGTTATTATTGTTAATTTAAATGAAGAGGTGCAATTTTCCAAACAAAGGGAGACAATGCTTCAACGCTCACACCAGTAGGAAGAATATATAAGCAATAACAAACAATGAAGAAGAAGTGTCTCTACAGTCTAGATAAGAAGACCAAAAGAAGAAGCATAGTCCAAAGAAGAAGAACTGATGATACTTATGCAGTGAGGGTGGAAGGGAGGAGCAAGGAATAATTAACATCCTTTACTAAGTAAAGTGTGAATAAAAGGGAGTTGGTGCTTCCTAGGGTTGGTGCCCTAAAAACAAGGGAGTTGGTACTTCCTAGGGTTGGTTCCCTAAAGACAAGGGTTTTGGTGCTTCCTAGGGTTGGTGCCCTAAAAAAAGGGAGTTGGTGCTTCCTAGGGTTGGTGCCCTGAAGAAGGGGATTTGTGTCTCTTAGATTTGGTGCTCTAAAAAGGATTGGTGTCCTTCACTATCTCAGATTATTCTTTATAAAAACTTGTAAATTTCTATTAATTATATTTAAATAATTGATTTTATATACAATTCCATTGTTTATCTTTGTGGGGATTTATAAAATAACAAATTGATTCCTAATTGTTTAAAAAGAGGTAAAACTGATTCACCCCCCCCGCCCTCCCCCCTCTCAGTATTTCCAACAATTGGTATCAGAGCCAGTGCCTTCAACATAGTCTAATAACTGGATGGTAGATCCTGAAATGGATCAGCAAGAGGGAATGTCTTCCAACAAAGCACCATTGTTTAATGGAGGTGGCTATGCTATCTGGAAAGTAAGAACAAAATGATATGACAGGACTAGGATATGATCCTTGTACAGAACAAGTAAATGACAAAATCAGTGGTGCACATGTTCTTAAGAACCCCATAAGAAGAATAGATAACAATACAAAAACAAAACCATTGAAAACTATCCCAAATAAACAGAAATTTTCACTTCCTCCTAAATAAAAAGGTGACAAGAAGAATAGAATCATCAAAAGGAATCCGTCTAACAGAAATCAATATATCTTCCTTGGTTATTTTTATTCCTGCAAATATTTTGGACATAGAGCGATACACTATAAATATTATAGAAAGTACAATCCAAGAAATGTCCAAAGATATGAATATAATAAGGATAATGCAGACAAAAGAAATTATAACTCCTTCTCTCCCTTACAAGACTACAATGTTGAATGTTACAAATGAAACAACTATGGTCATAAAGCTAGTGAATGTAGATTTTCAAAATATGACAAAAAGATAATTATTCTCAATAATAAAAAAGTACGGAAGAAAAAGCAAACATAATGCAATGTAGCCCTATATGAGAGAAACCAAGGATTTTAGTGGTATATAGACAGTGGATGTTCCAAACACATGACTGGAGTTCAAAGAAAAATTTTCAAGTTAAAAAACAAAGGAAAAATAAAAGTAAACTTTGGAGATAACATGTCAGCCAAAATACTTGGAAAACGCACTGCCAGTTTAGGAAATAACAAAAGTAAAGAAGAAGATGTACTTATGGTAGAAAAATATCAAACCTAATCTCCTAAGTGTAAGTCAGACATGTGATGAAGGTCACTTACTCACCTTTGATTCTCAGAAATGTGAGATGGGGAAAAAGGACACCGGAAAGCTAGTAGCAGTTACACCAAGAACATCTAGCAATGTGTATATCCTTAATATAGATGAAGAAGAAAAATGTTGTTTAATCCAAGTAGATGAAATTTGGATATGGCATAGAAGATTGGGACATTTAAGCTTTGATAATTTGATCAAATCCAACGAGAAGGAAGCAGTAAGGGATCTACCAAAAATTATTAATCCTTCAAATTCTATTTGTAAACATTGTCAAATAGGGAAGCAAACAAGAGTTAGGTTCAAAACAAAAGAGCATTCCACAACAAAAACTTTAGAAATTATTCACATAGATCTATGTGGGCCTACCAGAAATAAAATGACTTATGGTGAACATTATTTTATGTTGATTGTTGATGATTACACTAGATTGACCTGAGTATACTTTTTAAAAGAAAAATTAGAAGCCTTTGAGAAATAGATCTCAAAATTAAAGGTTCGAGATCAGACAATGGAGGAGAATTAAACTCTAAAGAGTTCATTCAATTTTGTGAAAAAAATGGTGTCAAAAGATAGTTTTCAGCTCCCAGGTTTCCTCAATAGAATGGAATAGTATAAAGGAAAAACAAAATAGTTCAAGAAGCTGTAAGAACCATGCTAAATGAATCCAAGCTTCTAGAAAAATTATGGAGAGATTCAATCTACACAATAGTTCACATACGTAATAGAGCTCAGTTGAGACCCAACCATGACAAAACTCCTTATGAACTATGGTTCGGTAGGCCAACATCTGTAAAACACTTTAGAATTTTTGAAAGTAAATGTTACATTAAGAATGATGAATATAATTTTTGAAAGTTTGATGCAAGATATGATGAAGGGATATTTTTAGGGTATTCACCTAATAAGAAAGCATACATATGTTATAATCTTAGACTACTAAAGATAGTGGAAAGTGCCAATGTCAAGATAAATGATCTAAAACAAAAGAAAAACATATCCCAAGGCATTTCAAAAATTGATAAACAATCTCAGCAAGATGATGATGATGTAGAATCTCAACAAGAAGATGATGATAATGAAAAGCAGGAAAATGAACCATATACTGATTAAGAAGACAATGAATAAACTCCCTTGCCTAAAGCTCCATAAAAAATATTTCAAAAGAATCATCCTGAAAGTCAGATTATTGGAGATAAAAATTCATGAGTGGAAACAAGAAGGAGATTTACATTTGACTCAGAACAAGCAATGTTATCCCTGATAGAACCTAAGTCATTTAAAGAAGCCAACAAAAGTAAATATTGGATAAAAGAAATGAATGAAGAATTATACCAAATAGAGAAGAACCAGACTTGGGAACTAGTTCCAAGACCCAAGGACAAGAATGTGGTAGGAACCAAGTGGATCTTCAAGAACAAACTAAATGAAAATGGGGGGATTATAAAGAACAAAGCAATATTAGTTTGCAAAGGATATTCCCAAGTGAAAGGTATTGATTTTGAAGAGACCTTTGCTCCAGTAACAAGACTTGAGGCTATCAGAATGTTCCTAGTATTTGCATGCTTCAGAAATTTCAAACTCTATCAGATGGATGTCAAGTCAACATTCCTTAATGGAACACTAGAAGAAGAAGTCTATGTTGAGAAACCAAAAGGATTTATGTTAACATAAAATCAGGACTATGTGTGCAAAATAAAAAAGGCCTTGTATGGTCTTAAACAAGACCCTAGAGCATGGTTCTCAAGGCTTGATCAATACCTGCGAAAACAAGGATATAAGAGAGGGACTACTCACAACAACTTATACATCAAAATTGAGAATAAAATCATGATTTTTGTGGTGGTATATGTAGATGACATCATATTTGGAATTAATCTTACTACACTAAGCAAAAAGTTTGCAACTAAAATGCAAGAAGAATTTGAAATGTCTATGCTGGGAGAACTGTCCTTCTTCTCAGGTTTACAAGTAACTCAAAAAAAAAGGAAATATTTGTTTCCCAAGCCAAATATATAAAGGAAATGCTAAAGAAATTCCAAATGGTAGATACTAAACCTATGAGTACTCCCATGGTCATTGGATGTAAACTAAGCCTAGAACATGACTCACCAAAAGTAGACCAAACAATGTATAGATCAATGGTTGAAGTCTGTTCTATTCAACAACAACAAGACCTAACGTCATGCAGGTTGTAGGACTCGTAGGGATATTTCAATCCACACCTAAATAAACTCACTTAAAAACAGTAAAGAGAATATTCATATATCTTAAAGGCACCTTAGAACTTGGATTATGGTATCCAAAAGATAAAGACTTCAATCTAACTGCATACACTAATGCATATTGGGCCGGTAATATAGATGATAGAAAAAGCACCAGCGGAGCAACATTATTTTTAGGAAAGTGCCTGGTAGCATGGATAAGTAAGAAACAAACATCCACATCACTCTCCACATCAAAGGCATAATACATTGTTGATGCATCCTGTTGCACACAAGTTCTTTATATGAAGAAAACATTAGAATATTTACAAATAAGATATGATGATCCCATTATCATTAATTGTGATAACACTAGTGCCATAAGTATCTCTAAAAATCTAGTAATGCATTCTAAAACCAAACAAATTCCAATTAAATACCATTTCCTAAGAGATCAGGTTACCCAAAAGGTGGTTAAAATAGTATATGTGGACACCAAAGAACAAATTGCAAACATATTCACAAAACCGTTGCCCAAGAGTACTTTTGAAAATCTTCAACATAAATTGGGAGTAATTAACATACCTCATTAAAACCATAAAAAACATATTAGAAGAAATGGGGCACATGATCAGGGGGAGAATTTCCACAGAGGGAGTGACGAAAGATCCCCTCTGTCCTTGTTGTCAAAGGGAGAGGAAATTGATAAGAAGTAGATGTTGGCATGTTTTACAGGAAGAGTGTGCTTGTTGTTGATGGCAAGAACAACAACGACAATGGAAAACAGGAAAAGCATAAGCTGAGGAGGAGAAGTGAACAATATGCAGAGATAAAAGCTCAGAAGAGATGGCGTGGTGAATCCCAGAAGAATCATTGGAGGATTAGTCAACGATTAGATCAATTTAAGACCGTTGATGCACAATCGCCAGATCAACGACAGGGATGAATTGCGGAGAGAGAAAGAATAATTAAATGACTTGCTGGTTACAATCCCGCAATCAGTCTAGATCGTTAGATCTCATAAACCCAAATATCAACGATTATGGTTGATCTAACAAACGATTAGATTAAGTCATGACCATTGGATGCGCAATCGCCAGATCAACGACAGGGATAGATTGCAGAGATCAAAAGGAGAATTAAATATCGTGCTATTTCCAATCCTACAATTAGTCAGGACCATCAGATATTATAGCCTCGAAGATCGACGATTGTGGTTGACTCATCAACAATGCACAACTTCACATTGTGGAGTTTTGGTGATGAGTTAAATTAGTCGCAAGTTGTGGTTCCGCAACCATCCTTGATCATGGATCTGCTTCGAGATTCTTCATAATCGTTGGATCATTTTAAAGTGGAAGGATAGGATAAGCAGGGCTAAAGGGTTGATAATTTTATTATATGAATACAAATCAGCCTTTGGAGCAAACCCGAATTCCCATCAGCCATCGGATCATTTTCGAGTGGAAGGATAGGATAAGCGAGGTAAGATATGAGATCTCATTTATGCAAATTTCCATCAGTCATCGGATCATTCTAAGTGAAAGGACATGATAAGCTAGAAGAGCTACATCGCAGATAGATCAATTCATTGATCTAAAATCCTAATCAAATGAACATCATTCACTTCGGGTATAAATATGTGAGGAGGTTACTCTCCGGAAAAATCTCACTTCAAGAATTCAGTTTGAGATTTGAAATTCCCAAAGCCCAGAGACCTGGAGATCCGAAATACATTCTCGACAATCAGATCATCCGAAGTAAATATCATTCGTTAGATCATCCGAAGAAGATATCAAGCATCAGATCATCCGAAGCGAATCTAGGTCATCTGATCCAGAAAAGACGTATCGATCGTCAGATCTGTTGGATCATGTTGTCCTTGATGCCAATGGTTTGATTGATTGATGTCATTGATTGATGTCAAGTGATTTATTGATGTCAAAGGATTGATTGATTGATGATTGATGTAATATAATATGTATTGTCCTTGAT
>SNQJ01S0057569.1:43401-63123 GCA_010110895.2 Picea sitchensis | reverse complement strand
CAGAGCGGGATGTTACAGAGTTGTTGGACAAAGGTTTGGTCAGGGAGAGCTTGAGTCTGTGTGTTGTTCCAACAGTAGTCAGTCCAAAGAAAGACAGAGGCTAGAGGATGTGTACTGAATCGAGAGCAATTAATAAGATAACCATCAGGTACAGATTTCCATTTCCAAGGATGGATGATCTGATGGATTTCTTGAGTGGAGGAAAGTATTTTTCAAAGATTGATTTGAAAAGCGGTTATGACCAGATCCGCATGAGAGAAGGTGATGAATGGAAGACCACATTCAAAACAAATGAAGGGTTGTATGAATGGCTTGTTATGCCATTTGGTTTAACAAATGCACCAAGTACCTTCATGAGGTTGATGAACGAAGTCTTGAGGGAGTTCATTGGGAAATTTTTCATTGTGTATTTGGATGACATACTGGTTTACAGTAAAACAGTGATAGAGCATCTGAATCATTTGGCTATAGTGATGCAGAAACTACAGCAGGAGAAGCTGCTGATAAATATGAAGAAGTCCTCATTCATGAAGACAGAACTCATTTACTTTGGGTTTGTTATTTCTGCAAATGAGTTGAGGATGGATCCAAATAAGGTGGAAGTGATTAAGAATTGGCCATCACCGAGGAATATATTTGAGGTGATAATTTTTCATGGATTGGCTAGTTTCTACCGAAAATTCATCAGAATTTTTAGTGGGATTAGCGCGGCGATGATGGATACAGTGAAGAAGCAGCATAAGTCTTTTCACTAGACAACAAAGGCTGAGAAAAGATTTAATCTGTTGAAGAGGAAGATTATGGAACAACCAGTTTTAGTGTTGCCAGATTTCCTGAAGACATTTCAAGTGAAATGTGATGCAAGTGGGTTTGCAATCGGGGCAGTCTTAAGTCAAGAAGACATGCCTATCGCATACTTCAACGAGAAGTTGAATGAGGCGAAATTGAAATACTCCACTTATGATAAGGAGTTATATGCTATCATACAAGCATTGAAGAAATGGAGGCATTACTTGATCCCGAAAGAGTTTGTATTGTACAGTGACAATCATGCATTGCAGTTTCTGACTCAACAGGAGAACTTGAATCAGAGACATGTAAAATGGGTTGAGTATATGCAGAATTTCACATTTGTGATTAGGCATATTTCTGGTACTGCTAACAAAGTTGTTGATGCTTCGAGCAGGAAGTGTTTACTGTTGCAGGAGTTCTGAGTCAAAACATTGGGTTTTGATGATCTGAGGAACATGTGCGTTGATGATCAGGATTTTAAGGAAGCATATGAAGCAGCTGAGAATCCAGTTCTTAGAGATAGAAGCCAGTGGGCCGAATACATGATCTAGGAAGGATTGTTGCTTAATTGCAATCAACTGTGTATTCCAAATTGTTCCATGAGGGAGAATCTACTGAAGGAAAAACACAGTGGAGGATTAGCAGGACACTTTGGCCATGACAAAACATTCAAAAATTTGAGCGAGTCATACTGTTGGCCAGGGATGCGATCAGAGGTCAAGAGATTTGTGGACAGATGCAGGATTTTCTAGCATTCGAAGGGAAGAAAGAAAAATGTGGGGTTTTACCAACCGTTTCCCATACCAAAAAGGCGATGGGATGCGATTAGCATGGATTTTGTATTGGGGTTGCCAATGACACAAAGAGGTGTTGATTCAATATTTTTGGTAGTGGATATATTTTCTAAGATGGCACACTTCATTCCATGTCAGAAGACTAGTGACGCTACTCACATCGCGAACCTGTTTTTCAAAGAGGTCATTCGACTTCATGGGTTGCCGAGAAGCATAGTTTCGGACCGAGACACCAAATTCATAGGGCATTTTTGGAGGACCTTATGGAAGAAGCTGGGAACTAACTTGTTTTTTAGTTCAGCTTATCATCCTCAGATGGATGGACAGACAAAAGTGGTGAACAAAAGTCTAGGAGACTTGTTGAGAGGCCTGGTGGCAGAACACCACAGCCAGTGGGACAACATATTACCACAGGCAGAGTTTGCATATAACGACTCAGTAAATAGGAGAACATGTCATAGTCCATTTCAGGTTGTCTATGGTATGCAGTTGAGAGGAGTTTTTGAACTGAGGGATTCAGAACAGACTGCTACTAGGAGCGCTAGTGCAGAAGAATTTTCCGAGGCGATGAAAGAACTGCACAGCCAGGTGAAGTAGCGGTTGCAGAAATCAAGTCAGGAGTATAAGCACAGAACCGATTAGCATAGAAGACAACTTCAGTTTGAATTTGGTGATCTGGTTCTGGCACATTTGAGAAAGGAAAGGTTCCCGAGAGGAACATATAATAAGTTAAAGATGAAGAAAATCGGGCCATGCAAGCTCTTGAAGAAAATTGGGACAAATGCTTATGAGATTGAATTACCCGATGGGATCGGAATTTTTCCGATATTCAATATCTCAGATTTGTACCCATACAGAGCTGGAGAAACAGAGACTGGAGATGAGCAACCAGTGATCCAATGGTGGAAGCAGATGCCAATTGTAGAGAAGCCACAGATGGAGCACATATTGGAGAAGAGAGTGAGCAAGAGGACCAGGCGAAGGGAATACTTCGAGTATCTGGTCGAGTGGAAGAATCATCCAGTTGAGGACGCCAGCCGGGAGACTAAAGCAGAGATACAGATGCATGGACAGACCGTGCAGGAGCTCATGGACAGGAGCCCATGAAAATTTTCAAGTGAGGGAGTATGATGCAGGAGCATCGCCAACACATCAAGCGAACTAGCGCGGAAGCAATTGGACAGCTGGACAAGCCAGCACAAATTTTGAAAACACCTTAAAGTTGTTGCGCGTTCTTAAATGAGCCATTAAGATGAAGCGCACTTGTATAATGTAAATGGACCTTGAGCGGATTTCTCTCGTCCTTAGTAGGTATAAAACATTTATAATAGTTAATGCAGGTAGATAGAATTGAATTCTAGACTAGACAATTTCTAGAGCGCAAGAGGGAAACGGGATATAGACACCCTCATTGTGTATTGTATCATTACTTAGAATCATTTGAGCAAGAGAATGCAGAGATATTTGTAAGAACACCCATGTACTGATATTTGAATTAATAGAAGAGCTTTGATTCAAATTCATGGTTTTGTGTCTGTTCTCTGTGTATTGATGTTGAATGATATGCTCATGAATGTTTTCTTCCATTTATACAATTTCTTTTATATGCTATGTATGTGATTTCATGTTTGAGTTTGAAGTCTGAGAGGGTGAAGGAATGAGTTTCAATTGTTTCTCTATTTGAGCCAGAGAATTCCTACAAGGAGTGCAGTCGAAGTGTCCGCAAGGAGTGCGTTGACAGAGGGTTCAGATAGAGATATCTTTTGTTCTCATTCATCCCAAGAGTGCATACAGGCACAGGAGCCGTGCAAGGAGTGTGCAGGCCAAGGGAAGTTCAGGGTTGCGAACCTGCTGGAAGAGTGAGAGACTGCTGCTGCAGGTGTGCGCAGAGTCGAAGGAACTTCAACACTTAGACGTGGTTGAAAGTTTGTCGCAAGGAATGCATGCAAGAGTTTTTCTGAAGGACTGGAAAGATGTGGAAAAGCTCAGGAGGGATAAGGCCTCCAAAGTCGTTGAAGGACAGTGCAGAGGAATTGTGCCTTGAATGTTCAAGCAGGTATTGTAAAGTTAGACGAGTTGTCAGAGGAACACTTGATTATTCGCAGGGATCATCAAGAAGGATTGGACGGTCGAAATTCCTTGAGGAGAATTCGTGAATCTCCATGAGCTGTTAGATCTTGGAGAGGTGCAGGAAAGATACGATGACGTATTCTCAAAAGGTTCAAAGCTCAGGAGGGGCAGAGCCGTTGATCCGAGTCACGAGGACCTTTGGATCTACATGTATATCGTGTATCGGGGTTTTTTGGATCGAAACTCCAAAACATTGCAACGGGAATCGTGAAATCGCGATACGCGATATCCCGACAGCTAAAGGGAATAGTGTGGGCCACAGTGGGGCAGGCGAGTGGACAGGTGGCACGTCTTATCGGGATCTCGTAGTGAGAAGTTTCGAAACTTTGACATTAGGATTCGCGATCTCGCGAAGTCTGAAATCCCGACAGGGTTGACGGGGCGTTGAAAAGTCAGCTTGCAAGCGCATCGGAGTTTCGGTGCATCGAGATTCAGGGGTCGGAGAAACGAGTTGCTTGACATCGCGAGTGGTGAATTCGTGATAGCAGAAATCCTGATAGGAGGAAGAAAGGGTCAACGTTGACTATTGTCGGGGTTCGGAGTTTTGAGAATCCAATGCTAGACCATTGACCTCGCGATACCACGAAGTCCGATTGCCCGATAAGTAAAGAGAGGGGATCTCACAAGAATTATGTGGGTGCAGATTTCCCGATAGGGAAATAGAAGACAATTTGAGCTCTTCAGGTCGTGAAGGAAGAAAAGATCCTGAGCTGACGTAGACCTTCCGACCTGCGGTTTGTGAGGAAGGGCATTGGCATCACCAAGGAAACAAGCCATTGGACACCCAATATGATATTAGTGTCTGGAATCTCAACTACATGAAATCATCGGTCATGGTGTAGTTTCAAAATGCTACACATAATTGTGGAATCTTATGTGTTCAAGGAATATTGTTCCCATCGACTACCACTACATCAAACCCCTCAAAGTCAATTGTAGGAATGCTCCTCCTAACAACCAAAGTTGAGTCAATGAAGTTGTGGGTTTCCCTACCGTCAATCATTAATGTGACATGCTATCCATGTACTACTCCTTGGATCCTAAAGGCGTGAAATCTAGGGGCACTCGATAGAGTGGTGATAGCCCCACTCTTGACCTCCTCATGTGGTTTCTCATTAGCTCATATGCCCTGCTCATTGTCTTGTACTTGATTTGCTTCCTCCTCTTTGATACTATATGAAATTACCTCTATATAGTGCACCTTACCCTTTCCCATACACTTGTACCCCTACTCCCGAGGGTCTTTGCAGTTGAATAAAATCTTTTTCCTTCTCAACGAATTACAAATTTCCTTTTCCAACTTCTCCTTACCAATCCCTCCTTTCTGAAAAGGTTTCTTATCCTTTTTTTTTTGGAGGATGAAAGGCTTGGAGAATTTTTTTGTCTTTCGGACCACATCCTCCATGTTCTATGTCGTGATGATGGCATCCTGTAGAGTGTTTGGTTTGAATTATTTCACCCAACCACACAGTGGATTGGATAAACCCTCAGTGAACAACATCACCAATATTTTCTTAGATATATCTGCCACCATGACTGCAAGCCTCTGAAACTTCATAATGTAGTAATCTAGTTTCCAAAAATATTTAATTTGTGCCAACTCCCTGAAATGTACCTCAAGATCCTTCTTGTCAAACCTCTCCATCAACTTCTGTGTGAATTCTATATAGGAGGTAATGTCGACATGTCCTAGAGTGACAAATCCATTGTACCAGAACTGATGGGCCTCTTCATAGAAATGTAAGGTAGAAAATGTAATCGCCTCTGAATCTATCATAGGGTTGAATTGGAAGTATGTTTCCAAATTTTATACCCATGCTCTAGCCGTGCAATTTTTGGAACCATGAAAGGAAGGAATGGATAACTTTCCAACCTTCCGTATAAGATCAAGGTTTTGAGGACCCCTGTTGAAATCCCTGGGTCTGTTCCTTTTTTTGATGGTATAGTAGTCCCGTAGTGACAAGGATTCCTGGTACTCCCTCCAATAATCATCAAATGTTTCACCCTATCCTTGTTGTCCTTGATTTCCTTTTTGTTGATTCCCCAAGAACTGAAGCATAAGTGGTTTAAGAATTATTCTACCACTGGTCCTAGAGCCAACTTGTGTGGGAATGTGATTTTTGTTTCCTTCTACATGATTCCCATTGTTTCCATTGTAACCCCCTATACCATTCTTAACCCTATAGATTTGGTTCCCATTAGTTCCCAAACCATTGTTCCCCCATGGTTTTGTTTTTTTTGGTTACTGGAAATTAACTAAGTCAAGAGATGTGCCATTTCTTGCTTCCCACTGGCTAAACTCTCTAGGATATGCAAGGCACTATCCTTATTATTGTCCCCTGTATTTCTCTCTTCCTTTGTTTCTGGTTGGTTTTCTTCTTCTTCTGTCTGAAATATGTTTTATGCTACTCATTGCATTCTACTTTTGTAGGTAATGTATTCTTCATCTCCTTTCCTCATGAAAACAGAAAACCCCTTAGGATGACGGGATTGAGGCTCTGATACCACTGTTATATCCCACTAAACTTTTTTTTTTTTTTTTGTCTCAATTTAGCATGTAGACATTACATGAAACGATTGGCATACAATTATTTTTCACAACTGTTTATGCATGGCTTCAAACTCTATTGATAACTTACAAATAATACCCATAGAAGAACTCAAATATTTTTTATATTATATATGCATGAAAATAGAAATACATTTAGAAAACCAAACAAGAGTGCAATAACAATTGATAACAAAACTTGTTTTGTATTTCTTTTGTTTCCACTACAAATTGTTGATATAGATGGTCCTCTAGGTGGAAATCTATTATAGTAACTCAAAGATGAAATAACAAGCTTGTAAACAAGTCTGTCCAACAAGGTATTTTCAACCACTCAAAATATGATGGACATTTCTATAGGTTCCCTCCATTGGTATTTCAACTCTCCCACAACCAACAGACCATTCCCAACCACCAAATGATATTCACATGGATGAGTGTGACCTTCCCACACGATAAACGTGTCCAACAAGAGAGTTCTCGTCCCACGGATAGAGGAATCAACCCCCACACAAGGAATCATTGCCCAGAGAAGAGATAACTCGACCCCTTTTGACATACTTGACCTATCAGTATCCAACTTGTCCCCAATGGATGAAGTTTGGCCCTTTTCAAGAAGATAAAGTTGCCCCAAGGTAAATAATTCACCCAACAAAGAATATTTGGCCTCCAAGAAAACAAATTGGCCCCCACAACTCAATAAATACAACCCACAGACTTACCTCGACTTTCCTCAACCAAAATCGATGTCAAATGGATTCAGCCCACACATAAACAAAAATCTACAACCAAACAAGAAAACTTAGTTGTAATGAAAAGAAATCTGCCACTGACAAATAAATCTTAGCTACAAGAAGATTAACTCTGTCACAAATGAAGCACCGTAAGAATATCTGAATGGTCTCCTCTCAATGGATAGCTAGGGTTGATGGTCTCACCACCGAAAACAATCTCTATCTCTAGGGTTTTTTTCGTCCCAAGATCCAAATCCACAAGAGCTCTCTCAACTTCGTTTTAGAAAAATAACAATTTCATAATGAGAGAGGGAACCCTCATTCTCTTATCATTCTCTCGTTGGTCCTTTTTCAACCCTTTTACCTTTTAATAAATTAAATTGACTTTATTAACTCAATAGTCACTTAAGTTCCTTTTTACCTAATTACTCAATGTCACCTTTTAAAAATATTATTTTCCCATTCTGAAAACATTAAATAATTAATTAATTCCCTTTTTCCACTGGCTATAGCCTACGAGAATCAATTAGGATATTACATTGATCTCTCGGAGTGATTATTTGGAAAGGGACATTACACTTAAGTCCTTGTGAATTAGCATCTTTCCCTTAGACACCTTTCCCTCTTGTGGATTCCTATCCCCCAATACTCTTTTTCCTGACTTTGTCTTCAACATTGATGTATTTTACTAATAAAAATGAGTTTGATTACATATTAAATTAGTTAGGCTCATTGGCCTAATCACATAGTAACTCTCTCTCTCTCTCTCTCTCTCTCTCTCTCGGTGTACACACACACACACACACACACACACACACACACACACACACACACACACACACACACACACACACACACAGGAACTTCGGCCCAAAACTTCCATGCTCACCAGCCTATAAAGCATATGTATATTTACTACTTGGGGTTTGGTCTAGGGGTATTACACATGTCGAGACACTTATTATATTTGGCTAGCTATTAATTAAACTAATATATGGACCTTATAGTCCCGCAACACACATGTGAAACATGTCAATCATGGACGAAGTAAATAAAATGGTTTAGTCTCTCTACCATTCAATCAACACTCTTACCTAGTCATCCAAAAAAATGGAAACCAACATGACTTCCCTCGATATGGAATTCATCCTTTTTTTTAATCAAATTGAGAATCTACAAGGTAATCCTCATGGGGGTGGAAATTTTTGAGATGAGGCTCTCATAATGGTAAGCACATTGATGATGAAGGAGGCCACAATAATGGCCACTCATTTTCTAATTTTTCCCACAATCTTATGCCTTTATTCCGTAAAGATGATATGGATAAGTTCAATGGGTTGGATTCAACTGGTTGGGTTGACTATGTTAGCACCAATTCTTGCAAGGGGGTGTTTCTCTCCGATTTCGGGCCCTTGGTGTAAACACGTAGAAATGGGGTTTAAAAACCCATCAAATGCATTTTATTCAAAGGCCGCAGTCATGAGCGCCAAGTGCCACACATAGAAGGAGTCCATTTTGGGCTTAAAATCAAGCGAGCGGGAATTTTGTTTTCAACGGCAAGGATCCATAAATGGAACAGATCAATGGTCATCGGGTAAGCTTGAGTCACGGAGTTGCATGAGGTTTAGTGCATGGGCTCATCTCATGTGGCTAAAGTCACGAAATGATCGTTCGTGATTTCAGCTACATGGCGCATGATCAGGCTCGGTCAGCATTCCGGCTATCGGAACTTCAACAGACAGGGGTCTCTCTTCCACTGCATCAGGAAACCCCAAAACGTGAAATGTGAAAAGTTGTTTCGGCATTTCAGCTATCAGAACTTCAACAGACAGAGGGTCTCTCTTCCACTACATCGGGAAACCCCGAAACCTGAAACGTGAAATGTAAAATCCCCCCATGAGCCGTTTCGGCATTCCAACTATTGGGACTTTGAAAGACAAGGGGTTGCTCCTCCACTACATCGGGAATCGCTGAAACCTGAAATGCGAAAATCCGTTTCGGCATTTTGGCTACTGGAACTTCAAAAGACAGGGGGTCTCTCTTCCACTGCATCAGGAATAAATGAAACCCGAAACATGAAATGTGAAAGCCTCCTTGAAGACAGTTGCATGGCCCTATGGTTACGTTGAGAGTGAAACCTGAAGAAATGAAGGCTAGCCTCCAAGCTTTGGAAAACCGACACGTGGTCACTCTCTATGTATTTAGTCTCGACCACCCTCCATGGAAGAAGCAGTTAATGAATATTGAGCAGGTGGTTGAGACCTCAGCTCGATCCATAAATGGAAGGCATGGGAAGGGTCAGAAGTAGTCAGTTCCTGGTACTCTGATGGATAGTTTTCCTACAGAAGCCATGTCGTCTCAAGCAATGTTAGACAAGAAGCTGTGTGTACAGTCTGAATTAAGATCATGCGCACATAAAGCCTTAAATGAGGTAGCTCAACTACCCTCCTAGGGCCAAGGAGGCGAATAGCTCTGGGTATATAGACTGAGTTTTCATATTTTGTAAAGGATGGATGGTAGAGCAAAGCTCCCAACTGTAATGTTTTAATGAAGCACTGGTTTTCCTGGCTATGTATCTGTATATGAAATTTCCTTGTTTAATGTAAGGCAACTCTCTTTTTCATATTGTTTCGATCTCATACTAAAAGGGTTCATGATTGAATGATTCACATGAATCTTTGTGACTGTGTTATGATAAAGGATTTATTATAACTCTGTTATGTTCTTTTAGTGTTTTTTCTCGTAAATATAAGAGGTTCTTATGTTCAATTTTTTCTTCTACAGGTTGTTAGAAGCCCGATGCCTATATCTTCCCTTCACATTTCCTCATAAAAGTCTTCCTCCTACTCACCCTTATTACAACTTACTTCCTGAAGTTGAACCAAGACCTCATCTGCTTGTGCATGCCTGGCCTAGTTTTTGAGTTAGAACGATATTGTTCTGAGTTTACTTCCATTCATCACCCTCTATCAACAAATAGTGACATAAACTGATGGGCTTCAGGCTTACCCTTGTTGCAATCCAGGAGTGACTTCTGACACCAACATTTATGGTGCCATTGCCAGGGACGAAGTTGAAATTTTTTCTTGGGATCAAACGACATCGAGCCTCTGATTCTGAAGGTGCATCAGGCATCAGAGCCCTATGAGATTGCTACTCTGCACCTGGTGATTCCATTGTGACGACTCTACTGTGGAGAACCTATTGTTTTAGTTGTGGATTCTAGAGGTAGACACACTCAGTCCCATACACAATTGCCTCTAGCTACACCTAAATCTGATCCGAAGGTGATTATCAGAAAAGGAAAGGCCCCTGAAGGAGAAACCTCCACCGTTGAACCAGGTAATTTTCCATCTCCTTTTGTAGAAACTCCATTTTATTCTTCTCAGCTTCCTAGCAAACCTTTTTCCGAAGTTTCCCATTTCCTGAATTTTGGAAGTGTTCCTGCAGAGTGTTCCCCTCTTGGTCTGGGATTTGAGGGAGAAATCCTTGTCACTCCCCTCTCCCCTTCAGCTATACCTTGGTGTACACCCAGGACCATAGAATATTTCCCCACCCCTAGCTTTACCACCCCTCCTCTTATTACTGTTTTTTCTACTGCATAAAGAAGCATCTACTGACACAAGCCCCTTAGCCTTCTCCCTAAATCCTCCATTGTTCCCCCTTCCACCTGGAAGCTCATCTCTAGTATCCCCTATTCGAGCTCCTTCTCCTGCGATTTATCCTCCACCTAATATTCCGATGGCAGGAGAAAATCCCCCCATGACCAGAATGGAGGCCATAATAGCTGCTAGGTATGCTCCCCTTTTGTTACCTCAGCCTCTCAATGCCCTTCCAATATATGGCTACCTTAAGAAGTTGTCTAAGTTTACAGGCGAAGGGGACATAGCTGCAGAATAACACCTCGAAGCCTTTTATAGTTTTACAGATGATCATGTTATCATGCATGCAGACGTATGGATGAGGATTTTCATCCATAGCCTTGAAGCCGAGGCTAGAAAATGGTTTAGGGTCCTGCCTCCCGGATCTATAGATGGGATTGAGTCTTTGGATAATGCCTTTTTGAGACAGTGGGAAGACAAAAAAGACTTCATGTATTACATGATAGAGTTCGAGTCTTTGAAGAGAAAGGAAGGAGAGTCTGTCTCTGATTTTTCCAAGAAATTCAATAAAATGTACAATAAGATCCTCGTTGAGATAAAGCCCTCAGAATCCTTTGTCAAAATCACTTATGCTAGCGCTTTTGATCCTCATTTCTGCCTCCTATTGAGGGAAAGGAGAGCAACTACTCTAGCTCACATGTAGGATGCATCCATGGAAGTATAATCTAACATATTGGTTGTCGACCGACTTAGGAATAAGGCTGATAGATACATATCTAGGAAGAGACCTAAATCCTCCCCATCCAATTCCTCTCCCCTTCCCCTTCAGACAGATGAGGTAACTAAAGTGCTAAAATCGCTTTCGACTAGAATGGAAAGGTGGGAGTTAGAAGGGAAGCCCATGTATAGAAATCCCCAAAATATAATAGAGCCTTCAGGAGGCCTAGCAACAATGTGCCACAGGCTTTGCCAAGGGAACAAAGGATCAAAGATAGAGATGATCAGAGGATTCAAACCCCTCTCCAAAATAGCCTAGTTGCTCATGAGGAAGGAGAGGAGATAGATGAGCTCGACCCCGAAATTCACTGCATTGAAGACACTTCCCCTTTTCCCCATTTGACTCAATTTGCATATGAAGGATCCCTTATGAACATTCAAATCAATGAGTGGAGTAAAGGGGAAAAGGACAAAAACACTCCTAACAGATACCATCTCAGGTCAAAGAAGAAATAAGGGAATTTTGATAGCCATGATCAACCCCTCATAGAGGAAAGGCATGCTAAACCTGCAACAATCACTACTAAAGAAAATAAAACTCAGAATACTTCGTCAATAGCCAAAGAACCTGTCTCTGAGGTAAGGGAAGCTCCTAAGCCTCTTTCCTCCTTTAGTTTTGAGCACAAAATTCAAAAGATTAGAATTCTCATACCTCTCTCAGAACTAGTTAAAAAAGAATATTTCAAAAGGTCCCTCTCCAAACTACTACAATCTGAGCCCCCCTAGCCCTCCATGGACTCAGTAAATCTTCAAGATGAAAATATGGAATTCATCCTATGTCCCATTGTAGAAGACATAGATGATTCATCCCCTCCCTTATACACATCCCTGAACATACATGATAAGGTGTTTCATAATTGCCTCATGGATTCAGGAGCTTCCCACAACCTTATGCCCAAAATAGTCATGGAAGAATTGGGACTGGAAGTGACAAAGGCTTATCAAGATTTATACTCTTTTGATTCAAGGAGGCTGCAATGCATTGGAGTCATCAAATACTTGGTGGTCTCTTTATTTAAGTTGCCAATGAAGAGTGTGGTCATGGACATTGTAGTAGCTGATGTTCCCCCTAAGTTCGGCATGTTGTTGTCAAGATCTTGGATTAAAAAACTTGGAGGAACATTACAGATGGATCTCACATATGCCACCATTCCATCCTTTGGAGGGGAACACGGGAGGTTGTACAGAGAAGCTCAGCTGGCCTACATTGTTAGTGATGAAGCAGACCCCACCAATCATCCTATCTTTGTGCTTGACACTGATTTGGGGTCTAGTTTATTGCAGATCACTGATACTCCTGAAGCCCCTTTTCAAATCAGAAAGAAACCCATATTTGATCATGAGATACCTCCTCCAACCACCTCTGTGTAGAAGATGTTCTTCGATGGAGCTTCTTCTAGTGAAGGCGTTGGTGCTGGAGTGGTTTTTGTGTCACCTTGTCAGGAAACCATATCTGTATCATACAAGCTAGAATTTGAAGTTACCAATAATGTGGCAGAATATGAAGCTCTTGTTCTGGGTTTGAGGGCTGCAAAAGAAATGGGAATTGAGGAGGTAGCAATGTTGGGAGATGTTAAGTTGATAATCCAACAATTCATAAATGCTTATCGGGATAAGCACTCTCGGCTCAGGAGTTACAAAAATGAAGTGTGGGACCTGATCGATAATTTCTTCTCAACTTTCAACATTTCTTTTATTCCAAGAGAGGAAAATACTTTGGCCAATTCCTTAGCTTTCCCGGCTAGTCTATTCAGGATCCCTCTGTCGCCTAAGATCAAATATGATGTTGAGATAATATATAGGCCATCTGTCCCAGACAATATCAAGCATTGGAAGGTATTCAAAGACGATCTTGAAATCAAAAAAATTCTTCAATCTGTCGATGAATATTTTGCACTGCACATTGATCAAGATCCTAATCTCGAAAGTCACCATCACCCTGAGATATTGTTAAATAAAATTGCTAATCACCATATTATTCATTTTCTTAGAAATCACATTCTAAAGGGACTAGTCCCTCTAGAAAGACTATTCGATGGAAATGATGTGGCAGTAAAGGGCAGGTTTTCAAATGGAGATGTTGATACAATGGAGCGCGACATCAGCACGTAGGAGGAGCCTAAGTTTGTCAAGTTGTCAAGCAGTTTGACCAAAGAGAAGAGGGCCAAATATACCGAGTTGTTAAGAGAATTTGCTTATGTGTTTGCATGGACCTATGAAGACCTCAAGACATATGACACAGTTGTTATTCAACACAAGATCCCACTGAAGGGAGAGGCTAAGCCATTTAGGCAAAAGCTAAGACATATAAATCCCATGTTATTGCCTGTCATGGAGAGAGAAGTGAAGAAGTTGTTAGATGCCCAAATCATTGTCCCCTTGAGATATTCTGAGTGGGTGGACAATTTGGTCCCGGTGAGGAAGAAAAGTGGAGAAATCAAGCTCTGTATTGATTTCAGGAACCTAAACAGGAGCTCAAAGAAAGACAACTATCCCTTGCCCAACATGGAACACATATTGCAGAGGGTAACTGATGAATCTAGGATATCCATGATTAATGGTTTTTCTGGCTATAATCAGATATCAATCATTCCTGAGGACAGAGAAAAAATGACGTTCACCACTCCTTGGGGCACATTCATGTATGCCAAAATTCCTTTTGGATTAATGAATGCAGGAGCAACATTTCAGCAAGCCATGGACATAGACTTCATTGGGGAGAAAGATCAGTTTGTGGTGATCTATCTGGATGACATCACAGTCTTCTTCGGGTCTAATAAAGAGCACCATTCTCACTTGAGGAAAGTTTTCTTGAAATGTCGGAGGTTTGGCCTTTCCTTAAATCCCAAGAAATCTTTGTTTGCTATGGAGGGGAAGTTGTTAGGCCATATAGTATCAATAGAGGGAGTGAGAATTCATCCCAGCAGGGTAGAGGCAATTCAGACCCTATCACTTCCTAGGTCTAAAAAGGAAGTTCAGGCCTTTTTAGGGAAGATTAACTTTTTGAGGAGGTTCGTCTCAAATTTTGCTGAGTTATTGAAACACATCGCAGCCATGCTTAGAAAGGGAAATGAAGTAAAATGGACTGTTGAACCCAGGGAATCTTTTGTCCAAATAAAAAGGGCATTGACTGAGGCACCTGTGCTGATCAGTCCTGATTATTCCAAGGATTTCCTAATTTTTTCTTTTGCTTCTTTTGATACAGTAGCAGCAGTCTTATTGCGGAAAAATGAGGAAGGGTGAGAGAAACCCATTTCCTTCTTCAATAAGGCATTAAGAGATGCAGAAATCAAGTATGAGATCATGGAGAAGCAGGCCTATGCCTTGGTGAAATCTCTCAAATCTTTCAAATTCTATGTCTTGCACTCAAGAGTGACTGCATACGTTCCTTCAGCCTCTGTGAAAGACATCCTTATACAACCTGACATAAATGGCAGAAGAGGTAAATGGATTGCCAAGATCCTTGAGTTTGATCTGGAGATAAATCCCACCAAGTTGGTTAAAGGGTAGGGTTTAGCCAAGCTACTGGCTGAATTCAATTGCAAGGCCTTGGGGGTTAGCTTCATCAACGCTTGCTCAGGAAATCAACAAGCTGAGTCATCTAGCAAAAGTTATCAGGGTGGCTTATCACTAGCAGAATGCACCTGGTACAGAGACATTTTGTACTTTCTGCAAGAGTTGAAGCCTCCTGATGGAATGGGAAAAAGAAAGGCAAGAGATTTAAAGCTCAAGGCGGTCATATATTGCCTTATTGACCAAGTCTTGCACTGGAGAGATCCTCTAGGTGTGTTTCTGAGGTGTCTGAACCCACAGGAAGCCCAAAAAGTTATGTTTGATTTCCATAGAGGCCTTTGTGGAGGGAATCATTTCTAGAAGACCATAGCCCACAAAATTATTAGGGCTGGGTACTACTGGCCCACCTTATTCATTGATGTCTGCAGAGAAGTCAGAGCTTGCATCAAATGCCAAAGGTTCTCAGGAAAGTAGCAACTCGAATCTCTACCACTAAAGCTTGTAGTAGCTTCAGTACCCTATCAACAGTGGGGGTTGGACTTCATTGGAGAAATTCATCCTCCTTCAAGTGGCCAACATAGGTGGATCCTAACTGTAACAGACTATTTCACCAAGTGGATAGAAGCTGGCCCCACTAGGAGTGCTTCACACAAGGTAATTATCTTCTTCCTGGAGGATATAATAGCCAGATTTGGTTGTCCCAACAGAATTGTCACTGATAATGCTACTTCTTTCAAGTCTGAGCCTCTGGTTAAGTTCTGTGAGCAGTTCAAGATTTCACTAATTCACTCCACTCCCTATTATCCTCAAGGAAATGGACTGGCAGAATCTTCCAATAAAAGTCTAATCAAACTCATTAAAAGATTATTGGAAGACAATAAGAGGGTCTGGGATTCAAAGCTCAAATTAGCTCTATGGGCCAATCAAGTGACAACAAAGAAGTCCCTGGGTACCTCACCTTTTCAACTTGTTTATGGGACGAAGGTTGTGTTTCCCACTCAGCTCACTTTACCTGTAGCGAAATTCTTTCAAGATCATGAAGGAGAGCCAGACCATATGATCAGAAGAAATATTCAGTTGGTGGAAGTGCAATAGGTCAGGGAGCAGGAATGGACATAGCTCATAGTGATCAACAGAAGATCAAGCAGGCCTTTGACAAGAAGGTCAGGAAGGACGAATTCAAGCTGGGAGATTTGGTGCTTAAACGGGATGCACCCAGGAAGGATAGGGGAAAACACAGCAAGTTTGATGCCCTATGGATCGGGCCCTTCAAAATCTCTGAAATATTCTTAAATAACACGTACAGGTTGCAGGATTTGGAGGGTGATGAGGTTTTTAAGGGCCCAATAAATGGGCATTTCCTGAAGATTTTTTTTTTTTGAGCCTTAGACGATTCCTCTGTTTTTGTAAATATTGTTTTTCTGTTTATTTTCGGGTTAATAAATGACTCCATAGCCCAATAGAAGGAAACTAGAACTGCAGAAGGAGTTCTTAGAGAATCACAGGGACGACTATATCCCCCATGGAGCTTAATGTTAGTGCCAATTCTTGCAAGGGTGTGTTTCTCTCCGATTTTGGGCCCTTGGTGTAAACGCGTAGAAATGGGGTTTAAAAACCCATCAAATGCATTTTATTCAAAGGTCGTAGTCATGAGTGCCAAGCGCAGCACACAGAAGGAGTCCATTTCGGGCTTAAAATCAAGCGAGCAGGCATTTTGTTTTCAATGGCAAGGATCCATAAATGGAACAGATCGACGGTCATCGGGTAAGCTTGAGTCACGGAGTTTCACAATGTTTAGCGCATGGACTCATCTCTTGTCGCTAAAGTAACGAAATGATCGTTCGTGATTTTGGCTACATGGCGCCTGATTAGGCTCGGTCGACATTTCGGCTACCGTAACTTCAACAGATAGGGGTTATCTCTTCCACTGCATCAGGAAACCCCGAAACACAAAATGTGAAAAGACATTTAGGCATTTCGACTACTGGAACTTCAATAGATAGGGGGTCTCTCTTCCACTACTTCGGGAAACCCTGAAACCCAAAACACAAAATATAAAATCCCCCTAGGAGCCGTTTCAGCATTTCGGCTACCAGGACTTTGGAAGACAAGGGGTCGCTCCTCCACTGCATCGAGAATTGCCGAAACCCAAAATGCGAAAAGTTGTTTCAAAATTTCAGCTACCAGAACTACAAAAGACAGGGGGTCTCTCTTCCACTGCATCAAGAATCACCGAAACACAAAATGTGAAATCCTCCTTGAAGACAGTTGCATGGCCCTGTGGTTACGTTGAGAGTGAAACTTGAAGAAATGAAGGCTGGCCTCCAAGCTTTGGAAAACCGACATGTCGTCACTTTCTATGTATTCAATCTCGGGCACCCTCCATGGAAGAAGTAGTTAATGAATATTGAGCAGGTGGTTGAGACCTCAGCTCGATTCATAAATGGAAGGCATGGGAAGGGTCAGAAGCAGTCAGTTCATGGTACTATGATGGATAGTTTTCCTGTAGAAGCCATGTCGTTTGAAGCAGTGTCAAACAAGAAGCTGGATGTATAGTCTGAAGGAAGATCATGCACATGTAAAGCCTTAAATGAGGTAGGTCAGCTACCCTCCTGGGGCTAAGGAGGCGAATGGATATGGGTATATAGACTGAGTTTTCATATTTTGTAAAGGATGAATGGTAGAGAAGACCTCCCGACTGTAATGTTTTAATGAAGAATTGGTTTTCCTAGCTATGTATCTGTATACGAAATTTCCTTTTTTAATGTAAGGTAGCTCTCTTTTTCATCTTGTTTCGATATCATACTAAAAGGGTTCATGATTGAATGATTCACATTAATCGTCATGACTGTGTTATGATAAAGGACTTATTATAACTCTGTTATGTTCTTTTAGTGTTTTTGCTCTTGAATATAAGAGGTTCTTGTGTTCAAAGTTTTCTTCTACAGGCTATTAGAAGCCTGATGCCTATATCATCCCTTCACATTTCCTCACAGAAGTCTACCTCCTACTCACCCTTATTACAACTTACTGCCTAAAGTTGAACCAAGATCTCATCTTCTTGTGCATGCCTGGCCTAGTTTCTGAGTTAGAATGATATTGTTCTGAGTTTACTTCCATTCATCACCCTCTATCAACAAATAGTGACATAAACTGATGGGCTTCAGGCTTACCCCTGCTGCAATCCAAGAGTGACTTTCGACGCCAACAAACTAAATGGAGCACTACTTTTCCCTTCATGTCATATTATATTAACTATTGAAACTCCAAATTGTGTGCTCTATTTGGATAGGAAATGTTGTTAGTGGTGGGCAATGGCATAAGAAATCATCTCTAGGGTTCATTACATGGAAGTAGTTTGTGAAATCCATTTTTTCCTACTTTATCATGGATACTAATTTTTTTAGTCAACTTCCCAAATTGTCTCAAGTCACCATGGTGGAAGAATATATTTATGTTTTTTAACATTTGCTTGTTATAAGAAAAAAAAATTACTATGAATTTTTTAATCAATTCTTTATCGATTATCTTAAGAAGGAAACCAAAGCTCTAATGGAAATGAACCACCCTACTATTTGGTTGGATATCACTTAGCTCACTCATTATGGACAATTAATATCTTATCCCCAATCCAAATTCTCCAAAATTGTTTCACATCCACACCCAAATGTGATGGATCCTCAACTACATGCTCCACCCCTCAAGGTCCACAAGCAAACATGAGTTGAAATGGGAGAATGTCAACTCAAAGTCTCTACTACAGATATGATGAAAAATATTCTCCAGGGAAAAATGTAGGGAATGAAAATTATGTATGATAATTTATAATGAAACTTATGATGATGAAGTTGATAGTGGGACAAATTGTTAGTGGGGAGGGTGTCTATCTTGATCCTAAGAAAATTGAGGTGATGATAGATTGGCCTCACCCCAAGACCCTCAAAAGTTTGTGCAAATTTATTCCCACTCGCATGTTTCTACATGAAGTTTATCAAGAACTATGGCAAAATTGTAGTTCCACTCAGCAACTTTAGCAAAAATAATTCCTTCATATGGAATAAGGAGGCAAAACAAGATTTTTAGTATTTAAAAGAAGTTATGTGTATTACCCTAGTACTCACCCCATCCAACTTCAATAATACTTTTGTTTTGGAATGTCACACCTCAGAAAAACAGATTCGCTCCAAGTTAATGTAAGAGGAACACTCACTAACCTTCTCTAGTAAGAATTTGTGTGATAGGAACATGGAAATATCCACCTAATAGAAGGAAATTCCAGTTATTCTTCATGTTGATATGTGGCATCCGTACTTGATGGGGCATCATTTCAAGGTTAAAATAGACCATTAAAGCTTGAAATTTTCCTATAATTGAGGCTATCATCCCTATATTTTTAAAAGTGGGTCACCAAAATGTTAGGATATGAGATTATCTAAAATAAGGGAAAGGAGAAAGTGGTTGATGATGCTCTCTCTAGGAAGTATGATGAGGAAGGTTCCCTACTTTCCTTATGTTTTTGAGTGATTGACTAGCTATAGGAGGTACATCAAGATGAGTCAATAGATGTCAATATCATGCATGTGATCCACCAACTATAGTCTGACCCATAAACACACCCAATATACACCAACATAATGATGAGCTCCATCATAAAGGGCGTAGTATTTATCTCATGATTCCATATTTAAATTCAAAGTGTTATCTAAATTACACTCCTATCCCACATCAAGTTGTTATGGGTTAAAAAAATCATATGAAATAATTAAACATCCATTCTTTTGGGAAGGTGTGAAGAGGGACATCCTCACCATTATGGATAAATGAGTGATCCA
>SNQJ01S0057569.1:23146-43391 GCA_010110895.2 Picea sitchensis | reverse complement strand
GAAGCGGCTCCGAATCTGACCCTGAGAGGATTTCAAATCATCGACGCAGCCAAAGCTGCAGTGGAGAAGGTGTGTCCGGGAGTGGTGTCATGCGCCGATATTCTTGCACTCGTCGCACGAGATGCTGTTCATATGGTAACACAAATCACTCAATAAATCCCTTCATTTATTTTCCTGTTTAATCATCAGTTTTGCCCGACAGTCTTTAAGATGATATTTAATTCATGAACATATTAGTTGGGTGGACCATTCTGGAACGTTCCAACTGGACGTAGAGATGGAGTGGTGTCCATTCAGAATGAAGCTGTCGCAAAACTTCCTCCTCCCAACGGAACTTTCTCCAAACTAAAATCAATATTTGCCAGCAATGGTCTTGACGTTAAGGATTTGGTTGTGCTGTCAGGTAAGTAATCCACTACACTCCATACTCCACAGCTATTTATCTGCTATGTTAAAAGGAGATTGAATTTAATTATTGCATCAAGATTTATATATAGTTCGCTACTGGGTGCAGGCGGCCACACAATAGGGATCTCTCACTGCAACTCTTTTAGCAGCAGGCTTTACAATTTTACAGGAAAAGGGGACATGGATCCGTCCTTGGATAAATCTTATGCAGCTCATCTCAAGATGAAATGTAAGCCTGGGAACAATAAAACGATAGTAGAGATGGATCCCGGTAGCTTTCGAACATTTGACACGCATTATTACGTGAATGTAAAGAAAAACAGAGGCCTCTTTCAATCCGATGCTGCGCTTCTGACCAACAACGAGGCACAATCATATATCAATAAGGAATTGGAAAGCTCGTCATTCCTGTGGGATTTCGCAAGGTCGATGGAGAAGATGGGCAGAATCGGCGTGCTAACAGGGACTGCAGGGCAAATCCGAAGACACTGCGCTTTTACAAATTAACTGGACCTTCATTTTTCTTTGCGTTTTGATTGGAGAATAATAAGCCTCCGGCCGGTGGCTTCATGATTTATTCCGTTTTGATTATATTGTGAACATTTCGGAGTCGAGATTGTGACGATGCAGTCAAGTTGTTTATGAGTCAAGTTGTTTATGCGTTTCATATGTACATTGTCTATCCGATTGATATAAGCCGAGCCTTATATGCAATCCTCACAGAGAGCTACCATATACTTCCGCCTACAACACCGTTCTCGTTAAGGATGCTGTAAATTTGCCTTTCACATTTAATAAAGTCAACGATATATTTTAGACTAGTGGATAAAAAAAATTCCAGCAATAATAAAGTCAACCATATAGGATACTTATTGTTTTTTCATGTATAAAAAAATCTGTCATAATTCAGTTATGAATTAGAATTAGTAGTGAGTACAACTATCATTAGTTGTTATTTTTAAATTTAGGTTGATTCACTATTGTTATTTAAGGAAAATAACTTGTTGAAATGATAAGTTGGTGGTCCATAAAGAGGGAGACTTTCATTCCTTTGAGATGTTTTTGATTACATACAAAGAAAACTAGTTCTGAGCCAATTAAAAACAATTTTGATAATAAAGAAATAAATATAAATTTATTTATATTTATATTATATAATTAATTTTCAATTTTTTTATATTGGTTAAATTAATTTAAAGTTTTTGAGTATGTAGGTTTCTATAGTTAGTCATAGTCATAATGTTAGATAATTTTTTGGATAAGAATTATGTATGTGGTTTTGAAAACCTCCTTAAGGAAATTTGAGTATTGAGGTATGTTTTTAAATTTGAGTATTTGAGTGACCTTTAAAAAAGGGGAGGAGACACAAATTGAATGAAGAAGGAATTCAAATTAAATTGGTGTATGAGACCCTCTTATTTCTGGGACAAGGGACCCCCTCTCTCCTCTTGATTTGACCTTGTGACCTCTTAGGAGAAAACACATGTTCCTAAGCAGTAGGGCCACTCGGGTTGTTAATCAACTAAAATTCACCATGGAAACCCGAAAGGACAACTCCCTTCTCTTTTTGGATGTCCACAAATGTTAATCAGCTAAAATTCACCATGGAAACCCAAAAAAACAACTCTCTTTCCTTTTTGGATGTCCTTATCTCCCATCTTCCATATGGCTCCTTGTCCCACAAGTTTACATGAAGAAGACTCATAAAATCCGTTGTCCTTAAAACCTTGATTACTCGAGCCTCCCCTCAATTCTTGGCAAAGGAAAAATCTCATCTAACCAAGGCCCTTGTGTCCAATGTCTACTCTCGTTCCCAAACCAACCAAGTCTTCCACTTGGCATGCACTTGGCCAACGAACCTAAAAGAGAATTACCCTCAACCTCCTCACATCTCAAAACTCGTCGCTAAGAAGAATATCAAAACCTTATTCAAACACTACAAAACCCTGAAACAATTATCAAGAACTATTAAAGATAAATTCAACCTCATGCTTGGCCCGGGAATCTACTAAATCAAAATATAGACCCTTTAAAGATCCACAATCCCTTGCTTATATGGAAAATATTACATTGGTCAAAATAATTCTAGCATCAACCCAATTTTACTCTTCCCCTCATTCAGGAAGATCTAGAAATTGAAAAGTATCCCAATAACTTTAACCATCAAGATGGCTACAAATTTAGTCAATCTTGAAAACCCTTCATACATTACTTTGATCACTAAACTCCTTTGTTTAACTCTCATTGAGAGATTCTCCTCTATCATGAAGCCTTCCTATATCTATATCTAGATGCTTTATTTTCCTTTAATACTTCTCATATTTATCGTTATTGTTATCTCTTATTACTTTATCATTAATTAACCTAGAAATCTTTTATTTTGAATTTATTTTTCTATCCATTATTTCCCTTAATTAATGTTTTTTATTATTTTTGCTTATTAACATTTGTATTATTTTAGTTTCTCTTTTTATTATTAAACTCTCTTAACAATTTTCAATTCTTTTATTATTTTTCTCAACAAACTTGTTATTATTTTAATAATGTATTATATTTCTCTCAACAACTTAATAATTTATTATACTTTTCTCAACATTTTAATTTACTATTTTTAACATTCTATCTCAACTGCTATTTTCAATATTCGATCTCAACGACTAATCTGAGTTTCTTCTTCATTCAATTTGTTTCTCCTCCCCTTTCTTAATGGTTATTCACTAATCTTCTATTTAAAAACATATTTCAAACATATCTCAACATTCTTTTCCAACACAATAGCATGATTAATCTGAGTTTCTTCTTCATTCAATTTGTTTATCCTCCTCTTTCTTAATGGTTATTCACTAATCTTCTATTTAAAAACATACTTCAAACATATCTCAACATTATTTTCCAACACAATAGCTTCATCTCTAACCATGGATGAAGTATCCACTTGAAAAGTTGAACATTTCAAAACCACATACACAATTCTTATCCATAAAAATTTTTAATGCATTTGAATTATCTTTAATTTAATTAAAATAGAGATCTTTTATTCAATTTTCAAAATTTTATTTATAAAGAAAAAATAATAAATTTAAATAGCTATATTAATTTTTATTTATATTAAATATATATTAATTTTTATTTATAAAAAAATAGTATTTAAATGTTTAAAAATATTAAATTAAAATATATTATTACTCTTATTACTAATAAAAAAAGATAATAAAAAAAATATAACTATCAAAGAATTTGTTATCGGTTAAGCTATATAACATGTATTACTTTGTTATTTATAATATTAATTTCACCAATTAAATAGCGAAAATGATAACTTTCATTAAAAAAAAAATTATTAAGATAAATCATTTTTCGTGTAGATTTTCTAACATCCAAGGGTGCATCAAATAGTTGGGAGAAGTTCTCTAGATTGACCAATGCCAAGCCTACCCATGTTGATATAAAGTTTTCTTTAAAAGTCCACTATGGTATATGTTAAGGAGTAGGCCAAAATACAAATAGAGGTGGATCGGTCTTCAATGGTCGACATTTTTTTAATGTATGAAGCAAAAGCTTTCATAGGTAGGTTTCATGGGAAAAAAAGAGCTCTAAGTCAATCCATCATTGGGTAAAGCAACTAGGGTATTGTCATGTGGATTCTCGAGGTTTTAATATCTCTTTTTTCAAGAGTGAGAATGACAATCTAACTACTTTACATCTATGCGAGTGGTTATGAGGCTTTTATGGATTAACACATTTTAAATGGTAATTGTGCTTTGAAAGGACGAGTTTGTAGAATCCATTCATAGTTTAAATTTCAATTACAATTGTTAGAAAAGGGAAAAAATAAATTTCAATTACAATGGTTAGAGAAGGGAAAAAATATTCAAGATCATTGGGAATAAGTTAGGAATATTTTTCACAATTAAAAGAAAAAATATTCAAGATTATCGAGAATAAGTTAGAAATATTTTTCATAATTAGTTCATGATCCAGGAGGATTTGAAATGTTAAAAAATTGATATTATCAAATGCTTATTAAATTGACTTCATTGCGTAAAGCTCGATGAGATCTTTCCAACACAATTTGAACAACCTCAAATGAACGACATATGAGGAAGTTATGACCTTTTGAAGTTCAGCAAAAACAATGCAAAATGGCAAAGGACAGGCTGCCATGTGGAAGTATGTACAGTACGATCATATGACATGGCAGTATCATAGATGGAAACATGGCATCACCAAAGGATGACATGTAATACCCATGTTTCCCCCAACTTGTAAATATAACTATAACTTGCCAAAAGACTATGGGAAAACTGAATATGTGTGTATGTTGGAATTGATGAACCTTTTTGTTATAAAAGGTAATGTATCTATTTATGCTATTAAATAAAATGGATAGTGTTGCATAATTGTTGAGGGGCTTTTCCAAGGTAGATCATGATGCTATGAGAGAGATGGTGAGGGGAACCAACAATGGTTGAGATAACCCCCGCCAGAACAGTACCTTACTGGATTTAAATTACTTAGACCGAGAATAGTCCTCCCACCCAGGAATAAGTTACCAGTCAACATGGTAGTTGGGATGTCCTCCTCAAGAATTAATGAGGAGAAGGGAAGAGTACCCCCCTGAAAGACTTCCTGACCTGACCATGAACTGGGGATTCAGACCCATGCAATCTTGCCGAGGAAGGCAAGAAAAGAAGGGAAATCATGGGCAGAAAAGGGGGGGACAATTTTCTAAAGGAGAAGAACATGTGCAACTCTTTGGTTCTGAAGAGAACTGAAAAACGAGTTTGTTCTGGGTATAGGACGTTGTTGGCGTCATCTTCATTCCAAGATGATAAATGACGTTGCAACAATATGAGTGACTGAGGAAGCACTCATCGCAAACCCCCTTTCTTGGTAAACGATCTGCTAAATCATTATGGTAAGAGGACAATGATCTTCGTCCCTAACTGTTATTGAACGAGAAGGAAGAGTCTCTCTCAAAGCATCATGATCTAGCTAGGGGGTGGCCAAAGGTAAATTCATCCAGGAGTGGTTGTGCCTACGGTTGGGTGGAAAAGGGCACCCCTCTCATCAGTTGCTTTACCATCTGGTTTTCTTGATAAGTATTCTTATACCTGCATACTAGAATTGAAATGATGGTTGAATGTCTGTGTCTATGTCTATGACGAAAATTTGTATTGTATGATTAATGTAGAAATGCTTATTGTTTTTCTGTGAACCCTTTCATTTGAATGGTTTCTTTTTTCCTCATCTTAACCGTTGGAAATCTATGAGACGTATGCCTTCAAAAAAATTTAGGAATACGTTTACGATTTTTGTACTGGTTGAAAAATCCTTAAGGGAATTTTCCCAATGATTGAATTTATAACGTAAAAGTCGGGGTAGAATTCGCTAGAACACCTCAGTCTTGTCAACCCCTCGAATTTACCTTTGCGGGTCACTAAAATCGAGCTCTATGGAAGGAGGCCACCTCCTTCAAACCAAGGATGATTTTAAGGATGGAAATTTATTTTAAAATGTAGAAACCTTAGCAAATCTTACTAATCCTTCATATGCCAACTATAAAATGTTTGGCGATATTTTTGTAAAAATATTCAAATGTCTAAGGATTTTATATAGTTTGTATAAAATTTTGGTGATTTTTAAAGTAAAATAATTTTATCCTTTAGGATTTGGGCGAATCATTTTTAGTATAGAAAATCTTATTTTGGGAAAAACCATGGAAAATTAGCCCATGAGCGAAATTTGCCCCTAAAATAATCCATGCTTCAAACCCTTCATCGATGTGACTGAGAGATCATGTCCACGACCCTAACCAAAACATGGCTAAGAGTTGAACGTGCAACCTAGAGACTTGTCAGAGGATCCATACAACCAAGACCGGGGAACTCTTCACTAGGTCTGAAAGGAGCTAAGCTATTCTAGCTTCGGAACTCCGAGAGTTCAGAGCTCTGGGATTCTATGACTTTACAACCTTCGAAACCAATCAAAGGTAACCTTTTGGTGTGTTTACTGGCGAGGTTGACTGACATATGGAGGTTTCCTTAACCGTGATCATAGGATATGTCCCATCGTTAAACCCTGATCCATTTCCTGGTCACAAAGTGATGAGAACCGTAGATCTGAGGAAATTTTGGATCATCCCTGACCATTAGATATACGTCGTGGTCAGTTTGTCATTGACCACTCCGAGTGAAAAGGAGTGTTAAACCATGGAAAAACCTCCCATGACTATTGGATCTACACCGTGATTAGTCTAGAGTTGACCACTTCGGGTGAAAATAAGTGTTAAGCAGGTGGAACACCCAAACTTCGAACTCACGAAGTGACAAGAAATGTAGATCCGGGGATGTTTCGAGATCTCCCATGACCGTTGGATATACGTCGTGGTCAACCCAATGCTGACCACTCCAGGAGTAAAGAGGAAATTACACAACGGATTCCCCGAATGCCGAAGTCGCAAAGAAATGAAGGTCGTAGACCTATGGATCTACATGGACCCATATCGACCATGGGACATAAGGAGTATTGGGAGGCTACTGGCGAGAGTTTGGACTTAGAAGCTCCGGGAGATTTTGCAGGTAGGGGAAGTTAGAGACTCCCTAAGACTGTCCATCCAGAATGATGTGGCACACCAACATCACCTAGGGTGACGTGGAACCATGTTCATCATGCCACATGTCACCTTGGTTCGTGCTTTGTACAAACCTTATATGCCAATTGGAACGTGACACATGTCATATTTTCCCCTTGCCACGTGTCAACCCTGTGTACATTGCTCGCTTGGCCCAATAACTAGTGGAATACCTCGGGCCACTAGGAGTTCGATACTTTGGAAAACTTGGGAAGATAGAATGTTGGGCTTAATCGACCGAAGGCCCGAACCTACCTATCCCTACCTCTGCATTTAACGCACCACCACATGTAAGAGTGGACCCTTCGGGAGTCCGAGAATTCATAACTTCAGAGGTTGGGAGTGGTGTGATTGGATGAGTCGAAATGGGCCAAAGGCCCGAATTTACTTTCTCACTCCTGCACGTTGTCGGAAAATTTAAATATAATTCATTAAATAAAAAGGGACCCTCTCCAAGACTTCGACATTCGGGAGATTTGGGTTCATGAACACATGAAGAGGAATTTTTCCAAAGTCCAAAGACTTAGGCACTAATTAATATTAATGAATCAAAGTGCCTTGGAGATTTTAGTAAATAGTGGGATTTTGTTGTGTTAATGGTTAATTAACCTAGTAGACCTAAAGGAGCTAGACATATGTCAACTTTGGGTTGGAAGAGTCTTTGTATACTATGATGGGGTGTAGTTTTGAATGACAGGGAGCCATGTGGTTTTAAGGGACTCCAGTTAATGAAGGCTTAAGAACCTTGAAGGGCCGTCACTTTCAATTCAGAGCTCGAATTTGAGCATGGCAACAGTCGTTGGAAAGATCTTGATGAGTAGAAGATGATGGAGATCTAGGGAAGAGGATTCGAGATGATTAAGGAAAGAAAAATTTTGATGCCTCATCCCTAAAAATAGTACTTAGGGGTCGGGTGTGTTACATGAAAAGTGGCGGGATGACACGTGGACTGTATGGACACTATATCGATGTCATGTGACATCACTGAAAGGATGACACATGGTAGTACGTCATGTGATAGGTGGCATGTACGATAGGTGTTGACATGGAAGTTTACTGGAAACTGACAGATATACAGTCAAGGTGACGTGGTATGCTGACATGTGTACGGTCGAGGTGACATGGACCAATCAGAGAGTGCCATGTGGCACTTTTCGATTGGCCCAATTTCTCTGAAGGGTATGAAAATATTGTTGGATCATAAGGGAATTGAACCCATAACCTTTGGCTTGATAAGAGAACATATTACCACTAGAAAATGTGGTATTTGTTGTAATGGATTGCAAGAATACATTATTTAAAGTTATAGTTGTATAACAATCCACCAAAAGGGGAGGTCACAAGGCTTGAACCTACAACCTCCTCCCTACATACCCATCAACGAATTAATATAATACTCTGACCATTGTGCCATGTGCACTCGTTAGTTAGAAAAACCAATGATATTGTAATTAAAGTTTGGATTAATTCCCATTAGAGAATATAGGGGGTTGGGTGGGTTTTGAACCGTCAACTTCCCCTATATAAACCAATCCATTTTTCCATTGTAAGACACAGGATTTTGTGCCAAGAACTCAGAACGGGTTCATTTTGGTTATGATGAATTTTTCGTGTCAACGGTTTTCATCAATTTGTGTGCCAAGAGTTTATGCTCGTGAGATTTTGAGATTCAGGACTCTTTGAGAGAAGTATAGAGTGTTTATAGTCAAAAAATTTGGTTTTCCAAGGCGGTGCCAATTTTGTTAGTTACACTTGTGTTTGAGCGACATATCAAAAGGTCATTGTAAAATAAGCATTAATAGAGTGATATCTCATTTGGAAGAAAACCGAGAGACGTAGCCCAAGATGGATGAACTCCATTATCAAATTGTGTAATGTGTCTTGATCTTTTATGTTAATATTTCTCTCCATGTTTGCATTTGTATTTCTGCAAGCTATTATCGGTTAATGAAGTTTATGGATAAATAAGCATTTTCACATGTTTATTTACAAATAGTGAAGACTGTAAGTTTTAAAACTATGAAGTAAAGCAATGCATATAGATTCTTAAGCAAAACAAAATTTAATCAATGGCTCATACACATAGTACACTGAGATTTATACTGGAAACCCTCAACTGGGGAAAACCTTTCTTATATTCATTATATCGAATTTCACCATTCTCCATACAATATATACAATGTTTTTAGGTATTTTTTAGATACCAAAACCATAATCCATTAATCCGGGATTAATTTAGAAAACCGCTAAAAATAGCAAAAACCACCCCCAAAAAAAATTCGAGGCGTTGCCTCGAACGCTGCACGTAACCAGGGGGGGGCATAATTGCCCCCCTGGGACCCCCCTAGGAAGCGCCCGACACACACAACACAAAGAGCACTACTAGAGGGATCGTCAGACACAGTTGTCGAATCTGACGCACCAACACACACACATGCAAAGAATATAACACATACCCAACATTCTCCCACTTGTTGTTTTCTTTGCATCAAGGGGTCCACAGGATTATATAGTCAACAATCCAGGGAAACAATGCCCATTGTTACTCTACACCAGGAGAACTTTTCTGTGCTCACGGACTTTGTCAATGAATTTGCAACATTCTTCAAAGTGTCAACCTTTTCCAGCAATACCTTCTTTTCCTCCACCATGTCTCTCACAAAGTGATACTTAACATCAATATGCTTTGTCTTTGAATGATAACCTGGGTTCTTTGCTAGGAATATTGCACTCTGACTATCACAATCTAATCTCATTGCTTGGTGTACCAACCCAATACCTTAACACAATCTCTGTAACCATACTTCTTCCTTGCTTGCATGAGTGCCTGCCATGTATTCATCTTATGTATTTAAGAGTTCCACTATAGCCTGTCTTTTGCTCATCCAACTAATTTCTCCTCCAAATAGGTTAAACACATACCCACTTGTAGATATTTTGTGATCCAGATATCCAGCCCAGTCGGCATCAACAAATCCATGTATGTCCACCACTCTGTCCAATCCTGGTCTTCCTTGGTAGCACAATCCATAATTGTTAGTGCCACGCAAATACCTGAAGACCCTCTTTACTATTTTCCAATGCTCCTTCCCTGGTTTTTACATATACCTACTCAAAAATCCCACTGCATGTGCAATGTATGGTCTATTACAGACCATTGCATACATCAGATTGCTAACTGCACTGGCATATGGAACATGGGACATGTCCTCTTCTTCTTCCTGTGTCTTGGGACACTGATCTGCAAATAACTTTACACCTATAGGAATAGGAACCTTGATCGGTTTACTTCCATGAATATTAAACCTATGCAATATCGTCTCAACATATTTTCTCTTATTCAACCAGAGTTTCTTGTTTGCATGATCTCTTTTAATTTCCATTCCTAGAATGAAGTTAGCAGCACCGAGATCCTTCATGTCAAATTTGGAGGATAGCTGCGATTTCACCTCCTTGATAACATCCATGTTAGTTTCTACCAACAACATGTCATCAACATACAACACTACATAAATGAAGTGATTACCAACCATCTTGGAATATACATAGTGATCAACCCTGCTTATCACAAATCCCAATCCAAGGATGCAAGTGTCAAACTTTTGGTACCACATCCTATGTTATTGCTTCAAACCATATAGTGACTTCTTTAGCTTACATACCAACTCTTTCTTCCCCTTCACTACAAAGCCTTTTGGCTTCTTCATGTAGATTTCTTCTTCTAGATCCCCATGTAGGAATGTTGTATTCACATCCATCTATTCCACTTCAAGATCAAAAGCAACAACAATAGATAAAAGAAATCTAATATAACTTAACTTAGCAACAGGAGAAAAAATCTCACCAAAGTCAATTCCCTCTACCCGGGAATAACCATTTGCTACTAACCAAGCTTTGTATTTCTCCACTTTTCCTTCTGGATTAAACTTTTTCTTAAACAACCATTTTCTACCAATAGATTTTCTTCCATCTAGAAACTCAACTATATCCCATGCCTCATTCTTATCCAAGGAATCCATTTCTTCAACCATGGCCTTCTTCCAGTGTTTACTATCCTTTAAATTCACTACTTCCCTGACAGTTATGGGATCATCATCAGTAATAGATAAAGAAAAATTGGAACAGAAATCAGGTGGACTATACCTTTCTGGTTTCCTTCTTTCTCTCACCGATCTCCTCAATACTAGGGTATGAGGTTCTTCTTCTTCTTCTTCTTCTTCTACTTCATCTTCTTCAGATGATTCAGATTTTGCATCATCCAACTCAAGCTCTATTTTCTCAGGTTCTTCTGGCCTTGGTAGGAATTCCTATTTGGAAACATCTTTTACTTATCTGAAAACAACATCTCGACTGTAAAAACTATTCTTGGTATCTGGGTTCCAAAGCTTATAACCTTTCACACCATCTTTATAACCAATAAAGATACACTTTTGAGCCTTTTTATCCATCTTACTCTTATTTTCCTTTGGAACATGTACATAAGCATCACAACCAAACACTCTAAGATGTTGAAGAGAGGTTTTCTTTTCATTCCATACCCCATGTGGATTTTTATCATCTAACGTTGATCAAGGTGATCGATTGACCAGGTAACATATTGTACCCACTGCCTCTGCCCAGAATTCCTGTCCTAACTCGGCATCGTTGAGCATGCTCCTTGCTTTTTCCATCAATGTCTTGTTCATCCTTTCTACAACTCCATTTTCCTAAGGAATCTATGGAGTAGTCTTCTACCTTGCTATACCACACTTCTTACATAATTATTTGAATTCATTTCCGCAGAATTCTCCACCATTATCTGTTCTCAATACCTTTATTTTGTTTTATGTTTGATTTTCTACCAGGGCCTTAAACTCTTTAAATTTATCAAATACCTCAGATTTCTTTCTAAGAAAATAAAACCATGTGTTCCTTGAGAAATCATCTATGAATGAAACATAATACACAGATTTACCTAGGGATGGAATAGGAACAGGTCCAAACACATCACTGCGTATCAACTCTAAGATCCCCTTTGCTCTTGTAGCACGAGATGGGAATGTTACTCGATTGTGTTTACCATATATGAAATGTTCACAGAAATAAAAATCCAAAGTGAAATTAGACATACCTTCAACCATACCTTTACCGTGTAGTGTTCGAAGGCCCTTTTCTCCAATATGCCCCGGTCTTTGATGCCACAACATGGTCTTCTTTTCAGGGATAGTATTGGTATTTTCTCCTTCATTTCTCTGCTCAGGGAAAACATAACTGTTACACCCACTAGTATAAGTGCTTCCCAACAACTTGTACAGAGTTCCACACCGAACTCCCCTCATCAACACCATTGCCCCTCGTACCATCTTGCAAGTGCCCTTTCCCAATACAATATCCACTCTTACATCATCCAACTTGTTTACATATATTAGGCTCCTAGATAGTTTTGGAATGTGCATAACCCCAATGAGAATTCTAATCCTTCCATCTTTTAGCATCAACTTAACCCTTCCACATCCCATGATTTTGGTTTTCGAGTCATCTCCTAGGAATACATCACCACCATCATATTTTTCATATTCACAGAACCACTCCCTATGAGGAGTCATATGATATGATGCACCTGAATTGATCAACCATACATCATGGTCTGCATGTGTACCTGTAGATACCAGGTAAACATCACCTCCTTCTTCAGTGGATGTTTTTTCCTCTTTGGAAGAGGTACTATCATATCCCTTTGATTTATCAACCTTCTTAGACTTGCAATCTTTCTTATAATTCCATGTTTTACCACACTTTCAACATTTCCTCAAAGATTTTCCTGGAGACTTAGATCTACCTATAGATTTAGATCTTCCCCACGAAGACTTACCAGGATCCCTGTCTTGGGTGCAACGCCTTACAAATAATGCATCTATGCTATGACCATCCATGCTTTTCCACCTCATCTCTTCAGATAACAAGGATGAAACTACATCCTCATACTTCAATGTAGATTGAGTGGTACTACCAATTTCTACAACCAGATTATCCCAAGAGTCTGGCAAAGAAAATAATAGAGTAATACACTTATCTTCTTATGCAATCATAATATTAACAGATATGAGTTGACTTACCAGAGTATTAAAGGAATTTAGATGTTCTATCACATAATTTCCATCTTCCATCCTAATATGATACAACTTCTTTCGAAGAAACAACTTGTTTACCAGGGACTTTGATTGATACAAATTCCCTAACTTATCCCATAGCTCCTTGGTTGTAGATTCTCTCGAGACATTCAACAACACGGAATATACCAGGCAGAGTCGAATAGTACTCCTTGCTCTTTTGTCCTCCCAATCTTCCTTCGACATACCAGTAGGTGGTGTACTAGTAGGTTGTGTACAAGTCCTCTATGTGCCATTAGGCTACACCACAACAATCCATTGTTCTTTGTCTACAAGAAGGTTCTCCATCTTCATCTTCCATAGCTAAAAGAATTTACCGTTGAACTTCTCTATCTTGATTCTAGAAGAGATCTCCATTCCTCTTTCTACACTCGAATAACCATCGCAAAAGCCCCCACTAAACCCAGGTTTATCACAGACCCAAGATAAACTTGATCTATCAAGACTGAGCCAAACCCTCAGCAACACAAGCATCCCTCTGAAGCCAAAAATGAGATTTGATACCACATGTAAGTTTTAAAAATGTGAAGTAAATAAATGCATATATATTCTTAAGAAAAATAGAATTTAATGAATGGCTCATACACATAGTACACAGAGATTTATACTGGAAAACCTCAACCGAGGAAAAACTTTCTTATATTCATTATATCAAATTTCACCATTCACCATACAATATATACAATGTTTTTATGTATTCCTTAGATATCAAAACCCTAATCCCTTAATCTGGGATTAATTTAGAAAACCGCTAAAAATAGCAAAAACCGCCCAAAAAAAAAAAAATCGGGACGTTTCCCCGAACGCTACGCGTAACCAGGGGGTGCCATACTTGGCCCCCCCTGGGACCCCTATAGGAAGTGCACGAAACAAACAACACAAAGATATCTACTATAGGGATCTTCAGACGTAGTTGTCAAATCTGACGCACCCACACACACACATGCAAAGAATATAACACATACCCAACAAAGACAATCATAATTTTTGAATTAGGTTGGATGTTAAAATAAGATCCAGAACCAATTTCATATCTAAGTATTTTCAGATCAAGTTGGTATTAGAGATGGTTGGTATCACTGGAAGGAAATTTGGTATTAGATATGGTTTGACATGTATTTGCATGCAAATTCTTACGAGGTCCAAAGTCAAGCTTGGTGAAGGATCGTTTGAAGAGTAGATTCTTGAGATTGGTTCGAGGCGTGCATTTCAAAAAAGAAATGGATTCAAAAAAATAATGGCATTATTCTAATCCAAATCCTTTCGGTACTGAAGAGACATCCTTTTATCCATTCATGGAAATGAAGGCCATGGTGGAAGAAATGTACGAGGATATAAAGAAGGCCAAGGGAGAAAGTACACTAGTAAAAACTGAAGCAGTTGAAGGATAAGGAGAAGGTGAAGAATGTCCAAAGTCTCCTTTCATCCTCATCATCATCATAATCTTCTTACGGTGAAAGTGAATATTCTTCTCATAAGCGGAAAACACATTCTAAGAAGTCTTCTCATTCTCAAGATTTTCCTTTGTTAAAGCTACATGTAAAGTTTTATTTTCCTATTTATGATGGAGAGTTGAATGCAGAGAAGTTGGAAAATTGGGTCAAAAAAATTGAAGTATATTTTAGGGTACATAAAATCATAAAGGACACTGCAAGGATACAGTTGGCTACTCTTCACCTGAGCTGCACAACATTGACATGGTGGGAGAGTCAGACACAAGATGATCTTATTCAACATAGTAAAATCATTTCTTCCTAGATTGAATTCACTGTTGCATTAAGAAAGAAATTGTATCCATTATCTTATATGCAAACATCAATGATTGCTTGGAAACATTTGAGACAATCAAAAGGGAAAATTGTTCAAGCTTATACACAAGAATTTAAGAGGAAGGAATTATCTTTAGGAATTCCATTACATACTCCTAGAACTCTTCTAAAGTATATTGGTGGTTTGCATTCCTATATTTGACATACTATATTGATGTTTAATCCTACTAATATTGACGAAGTGTCATTACAAGTTACTAATATTGAAGCTAGCAAGAGAAATTATGTGTTCAAGGATAAGAAGCCACATGAATTCTAGAAGTAGTTGAAGGAAAAAGGGAAGAGTACGAAGAAAGCTACAATACTAAAGAATGAAGAGAAGAATCCTACATGTTCTCATTGTGAGAAGAAAGGACATGATGAGAAACATTGTTGGAATTTCCATCCAAAATTGAAGCCAAAGTGGGTTCATCCTAGGAAGGGTAAAAAGAAGACCATGACCATATCTCAGGATCTTGGATCAGATTCTGAGGATGAAACGAAGGTTACAACTATAGGCATCAAATGTAAACCTTTTGTTGTTATTTTTACTTCATCTACTTCTTCTGCAAATACTAAAGTAATTCTTGATGGAAGGAAAATAAATGAATCATTTCATTTACGAGTTATCTCAAAGCATACTAAGATCGATACACTTGTTGATAGTGGATCACAAGTAAATCTTATTTCAGAGCAAGTTGTTAAGAATATGGGATTGGAAACTAGGCCTCATCCAAGACTGTATCCTTTGGGATAGATTTGTGATAATGCTCAATTACAGGTAACTACGCAATGTAAGTTACAACTTGCGATCACATCTATTTTCATTGATGAGGTAGAGTTAGATGTGGTTCGAGTTGACATTTGTGGGATGGTTTTGGGAAGTCCATACTTGTATGACAGGAACGACATTTTTTACAGGGAACAGAACAAGTGTCATCTTTTCAAATATGGGATTGATTTCATTATGAGAGATCATCAGATGAAGACTAATATAAATGTTGTCACTACAGGGAATGTGAAAATCCTAGTTAATTCTAGTATCTAGGATCCATATTTACAGCCTACGGTTGAAAGTAAAACATGTCCTTTGGTTAATGTTGTTCTTGTTAAGAAGGAAAAATATGTTGGTGTTTCTTTCTATTTCTCATCTATATATTCAATTTTGTCATTCATTTTTATGCTAGTCAGTGGAGTATGGTTAGTAGTTGCAACAATGAATGGCAAAGTTTGTGAATTGGAGGGAATTATTAACTTAATCAACAATGTTGTTTTAGTTTTCATTATTGTTGTGATTATTCAAGTGATCTTAATCCTATCTAGATGGATGGATGATACTGGACAAATGAGGCGAAAATACCCTCACTTCATTTCTGAGTAATCCATAATTTTGGAGGTCCAAAAGTTCTTCAGTGGGGAGGTGTGATCCAGGAGGATCTAGAACGCTCAAAATTTGATAGTCTCAAATGCTTATTAAAATGAATTCATTGCTTAGATATAGACGAAATATTTCCAACACAATTATAATGGCCTCAAACGAACATCGTATGAGAAAGTTATGACCTTTTGAAGTTCAGAAAAAATAGGGCAAAATGGCAAAGGACATGCTACCACGTGGCAGTACAAATAGTATGATCAGATGATGTGGCATCATCATATATGGACATGTGGAATCACTAGAGGGTGACACATGGCAGGATGACATGTGGACTATATGGACATTGTACGGATGTCATGTGGCATAACTAAAAGGATGAAACTTGGGAGTACAAAATAATGACACATGGCACTACATCAAGTGGCAGGTCACATGTACAACATGTGTTGATGTGGTAGGTGACTGGACCGATAAATTTTAGCTAACAGATGTATGGTCTAGGTGACATTTTGTACTTACAGGGTAGTTGACAGGTATCTGATAAAGGTGACATGGACCAATCACAAAGTGCCATGTGGCCCTCTCCGATTGGCTCAGTTGGTCTGAAGGGTATCAAACATTTTTTGGCTCGAAAGGAAATCAAACCCACAACCTCCGGCTTGATAAGAAAACGCCTTACCACTAGGCCACATGGTATTTTTTGTAATGAATTGAAATAATATATTATTTAAAGTTATAGTTGTATAATAATCCGCCAAAAGGGGAGGTCACAGGGCTTGAACCCATGACCTCCTCCCTAGATACCTTCCATTGACTTAACATAATACTCCAACCATTGCACCATGTGCGACCTTTTTTTAGAACAACCAATGATATTGTAATTAAAGTTTGGATTAATTCCAATTTAAGCATATAGGGGGTTTGGTGGGTTTTGAACCGCCGACTTCCCTAATATAAAACAATTCATTTCTCCATTGTAAGACACATGATTTTGTGTCAAGAACTCATAACGGATTCGTTTTGGTTATGATGAATTTTCTATGTCAAGGGTTTCCATTGATTTACATGCCAATAGTTTACGCTCATGATATTTTGAGCTTTGGGATTCTTTGAGAGATGTATAGGGTGTTTATAGTCAAAAGTTTCATTTTTTTTGAGGCAGTGTCGATTTTGATAATTACACTTGTGTTTGAGAAATAGAACAGAAGTAAAAGAAGCATATTTGAGCATTAATAGAGAGGTATCTCATTTGGAAGTGGACCCAGAGACATAGCCCAAGATGGGTGAACTTAATTATCAACTTGTGTAATGTGCCTTGATATTTGTTGTTAATATTTCTCTCCATGTTTTCATTTTTATTTTCGCACATTATTATCAATTAATGAAGTTTATGGATAAATAAGTGTTTTCACATGTTTATTTGCAAATAGTCAAGACGATCATAATTTTCGAATTAGGTTGGATGTTAATGTAATCTTAAGAACTAATTTGACATCTAAGTATTTTCAGATCAATGTTACAAAGATAAAGATATATATGGATATGGATATTTATGAGGGATTTTGAGAGGATATCAACTTAATAGTGGGGGATGAGGAAATATGGAAAATCATAAACTATTAGAATACTTATTTCAAATTCTCATATTGTAGATTGTAAGCTCATATGAAAATATCATGTCCATGAGAAAACCTAAAGATTGTATTACCTGAATTATTTCCAAGGCCAATTCAGTTTATTTCTAAATGAATCCAAACCTAATGATTTGATGGAAGCTAATAAGAAGGCTAATATTTTGGATCACAATTGGACCCTATCAGGAAATATGGATATATTAATCCCACCTAGAGCTAGATCCAATACAAAACCCAATGATTTTCATATTGTTGAGCCCACTCCTGATCCCTTTACTGCCATCTGGGAGGCAATGAAAAGGTTAGAGATGAATTTCATGCAAACAACAAATGCATTGCAAAAAAAACTCGTTCATCTTGATAGAAATCAACAACAAAGCAAGTTTCCTCCTAGAAATGGGTATTGAGGCCCTCCTACAAATGAAATACCTCCTTAAACTATGGATCCAACTAATATTATTCACCGTGATGTTCTTTACTATTGTCGATATTGTGATAGTTTCCATGATGAAAAGACTTGTGCCAGATATATTGAATTAATGAAGGAGAGTTCTCAAAGTGATGATGGATATATGGATTCTTGTAATAATGTGTCTGATGGAAGAAAAGGGTTCCACTTGTCCCAACAAAATATTCAACAAGTTAAGGACAAGATCATAGAATCATTGAAGTCTAGAACATGGGCCGGCGTAGGAATTGTTTTTACATTCCCTCAAGGTGACACCTTATGTTATGTCCTTCACTTAGAGTTTGAAGCAATGAACAACATCATTGAATATGAAGAAATTTTTCTTGGATTTTGTCACAACCCCATCATTACGACTATATGTGACGCAACGCAAAAGGAAATTTTTTTTTTTTATTTAAGAAAGAACGAAACAACGACCATAGTTAATCAACACAAATTGACGATGAACACAACACTTGCATATTCGGAAACAGACATAAATGACCCTGCATACTAGCACATTAGGCAACTAGAAGAAACATTTGATAATCAATAGACAGATAAACAAACGACTACCCTCCCAACATAAGAAAGACAATGCCTACAAGCTAAAGGACAACATCAACAATCTGACACAACGAATTCGACGACCAGTAACTTAGAAACCACTACGGTGTGCAAAACAAAACGCATTGAGGTGTTACATAACCAAGTACCAACATCAATTCCAATGAAGAAACTCCCAGATCGGGAAGCACAAGACTCCGACCAAGTTATCATTCACATATATCCATAAGGGCACACAATGATCCCCTCACTAGGAATCATGTTGTCACAAGGCGATATGCGTGACAGTAACCAAGGTGAAACATAACACATCTAGACCAATAACCCAAGAAAAATCCAACTCACTAGGAGACCAAATTAATTGTCGAAACACATGAAGACTATACCCAAGCACCCAAGCAACAAGTCAATAAGGTGCAAGGGAAGTCTAATGACTAAACAATCATACATCACATTAGATTCCTAGCGCAACAAATTCTAATGCAAACATACATCAATTAAGGATGCGGTTAGCCATATATGAATTATTCCCTCGAGAATCCATTCTACAATATCATGTATCAATTAAAATCCTCCCTCTTGCTTTTCAAGTCATTTATTAATTAATTAATATTTATTAACAAAATTCTCACTACAATTGCCTTTCACTAACATATAATTCCTTGCATAAGCCTAAGCTAAATCTTCCAACCCTATCATTGTTATCGATGTCTACTAATACATGATATATCGGTTTATTAAACACATGATATTGTTGTCTATTAACACATGACACATGTTGTCTATTAAATATATGATATTACAGAGTTAAATATGATATCGTTGTGTAAGTATCAATAAGATCCATAACGATATGATGTCACGTTGTATATATCACTGCGTAAATAACATTTATTGTCAACAATATTGAATCACTATCCATAATGATATCGATCAATGTGTTATCAATATGCTATCAATATGCTAAAAGTCATTGTCCAATAAAGTTATCGATAAATATGGTGTCATTCAATAAAATCGTTGTCCTATAATGCCACCAATAGAATCACTTCCTAGAAATGACATCGTTGTCCAACATTAGTTCGTTGTGCAATTACATTTTAAAAAGAATTTGAAACTCTACAAATTTAATCTCTGCCAACAATTTCGCTGTGTTAAATACATTTCAAATGGAAATTAAACTCTACACTTAAACCTCTTCTGATATCTATGAAGTTCA
>SNQJ01S0057569.1:0-23064 GCA_010110895.2 Picea sitchensis | reverse complement strand
CCAGTAAATAATAAATTTGTTGTCACACACTATATAGAAAATCGTTGTCAATCAATATTAATTTCGTAGTGGTAAGTAGTACGTATCATGGTAAAATCATAGTGTAAATTCATAACTAAAATCGTAGTGGTAAGTAAGGAAAACACGGTAAAATCGCTATTCAAAGCCAATCCAATCAAATGCCATTCAAGCAGTCAAATCGCAGTGGTAAAGGTTGGGTGAACTCGTGGAGTCAAAGATGGGTAAATCGCCCAGAAAATCATGGGGTAAAAGGGTGGTTAATAAGCCATAAATCGGGGTGTAAATGTTGTGTAAAACTCCAAAAATTTGGTGAGAAGGATGTGTGATATGCTCAAAAAAATGTGGTGGCATACTGTGTAAAAATTCCATGAAAAATGTGGTTGAAAACTGTGTGATATGCCCCCCAAAAATGTGGTTTCATACTGTGTAAAAACGCCATGAAAAACGTGGTTTAAAGCTATGTGATATGCCCAGAAAAATGTGGTTGCATATGGTGTAAAAACGCCAAGAAAAACGTGGTTGAAAGATGTGTGATATGCCCAGAAAAAAGTGGTTGCATACTGTGTAAAAATTCCATGAAAAACATGGTTGAAAGTTGTGTGATATTCCTAGAAAAATGGGGTTGCATATTGTGTAAAAACACCATGAAAAATGTGGTTGAAGGATGTGTGAAGGCTTGGTAATACACTGGTTATAAAAGGAAAATATCAGAGTAAAATAAAGTCTCTAATCAAATGCAATTCAATCGCAAGAGAAGAATAAGATCATTGTGCTAGAGCATAGGTAAATTCGTCGTCAAAATATTAAAATCGTTATTACTATATATTAAACTGCAGTCACTATATATGTAAATTGCAATCAATATACTAAACAAAGCATTGGGATTTATCATTAAAATCGTAGAAATTATACCAATCAAGCGCTGGGTAAAATGCCAAGAATTGCAGAGATGATATGCCAAGAAATCGATCAGAGATGAATCGCAGAGATAATCATCCATAAAAAAATGCATAGATGAATCGATCAGAGATGAATCAACAAAAATGCAGAGATATTCATTCAGAAGGAGGGCACAAGGATTAGAGATCAATCATAAAGGAAAAATATAGAGATAAGTAAGGGATAGATAGTTGGGCGAAAATTTCTCGTTCACTTATTATCCATGCACAGGAAAACATGGCATTTGAATCTATAAGTATTTAAACACGGGAGTGACAACCATCGATTTGGATCCTGGCCGACTGCTCAAGCACAGACTAATAACTAAAGGATAAGGGAAAGAAGATAAAAACACAATATGCATCCAAATCTTCTTCGTGGAGAAGAAAACAATGAAATAAAAGTGCAATCAAGGAATAAAGAAAACGTAGGCAAGGTTTTGAGTCTGGGGTTCATTCTGGCCATGTGCAAAGAGATAGTAACTCATAAATAAAGGATACACTGGATATCAAGGTTCTTTACTGAATAAATTAAACTATAAGGGGATTATAAGTACCGCAATAATGCATGTACAAGAAAGCTCATGGCAATGAAATCTTCAACTGAATACAAAAAAATAAACACGTGTAAATTAAATTTCATTGCAAGTAACAACTTTAACAGGCGTACCTTAGCCAAATGCGAATGCTCCGAGGTTGTTGTCCCATGTGTGCTCATTCCATCTCCCTCTTGCCAACCGATGTGACCTTACCGGTACCTCCCAGCCAATGCTAGGGGTACTCTTATTCCCCATGAGCCCCCCGAGATGAAAAGGGGCCACACTCACCATACCAGAGAATGCTAGCAACCATCTCACCTAGCAAGGTCGAGCTACCACTCGTTACCTGAGCTGGGTATCCCAACTCCCACAAGAGAAAGTTCAGTTAAGATAAAATTTCAGCAGCGTAACATTAAGCAAAAAGATGAGATCCATACTCCTCCTCCTCCATCCTTTTTATAGAATTTTCAAGTAATTAATTTCCAAAATTCTCATTAAATTCCTTTTTTATTTAATTAATTTTGAAAAACCTCGCTCGTACACATGTTGCCCGATCCCCTAGTTGCACCAGAAAATCAATTTTATTAATTAATTAAATATTCTTATTTCCCTCATCCACCTAAGAGCATTCCTAAAAATGCTCCTTGGTGTCCCAAAATTCCCTTACACTTCTTAAATGACTTATGCCTTACTTAATTCCTACTTGAGATCATAACTAGAAAGTTCCAAAGGCAAGATTCCTTACTAAGTTAGACATTCAACTTCTTCTTTACGTTTCCCCTTTTCTTTAAGTTTCCCTTTTTCTTTAAGTTTCCTATTTCTTTTATGTTTCCCCCTTTTTCCTTTTTAACTAAAAAAATCAATTTAGCAAGTGTAGATAAAACACCCATTTACCCTTTTTCCTTTTTAAATAAAAATTAATTTAGCAAGTGTATATAAAAACAACCATTTACCCTCTTTCTTTTTAGCTAAAAATTAAATTAGAAAATGTAGATAAAAACAACCATTACCCTTTTTTTTTTTAAATTTAATCCACCATAATAATTTTGACTTTAATAAATAAGTTGGAATTTCTTACCCCCCTTCTTGTTCCATGTTTCTTTATTTATTTTTGTTGACCACATGTTCTACTTATACCTAGGTTTTAAATTCACTAGGATGGCCGACATTTTTAAGGGAAAAATTGTTTTTAAGCTTTACTTATCATGTCATTCATTTTAAGGTTGACTAGGTTTATTCACTTACCAGTTAAAATTGCGATGTGCCCTTCAGGATGCACTACGTGATCCAAGGGTGCCACTTGCCTCTTTTTTTTTTCCTTGTGTCACGTGCCCTTCAAGACGCACTACGTGCTCCAAGGGTGCCACTCACCTCTTTCCATTTTCCTTGCACGACGTGCCCTTATAGACGCACCATGTTCTCCAAGGGTGCCACTCGCTTCTTGACTGAATTTGGTAGATTTCAAACCCCTAGAGTCAATACTCCACCAGGTGATCTTGTGGGAGACTAACGACCTCTAAGGAATAAGGCCCATTCCTTATTGCGTGCCCCTTATAATCATCGTGAGCGACTATCATAGTCTTCCCTCACGGCATCATGGGTATTCTCGAACTAGGTAATTGTTATCCTATAGTTCGAGCCATGACGTGAGTGCTAGTAGGTTGTGGCAGGGATGTTGCGACACCTCTCCATCAAAGTATCTGGTTTTCATGCATGACCCCTCTACTCCACATGTGAGTCTGGTCAGAAAGCTATCGTTAGCATGCATCCATCAACGAGTCATGTCATCAATAATAATCAATCATCATAACATCTAATCATATGTACATATGTCATATCAACAACATTCAAACCCCAATATTCCACTCCCTGACTCGATCCAGAGTCTAAGGGGTTTCATCAATGCCTCTATATCCTCAATGTCCAAAGTCCTGCACACTTAGGAGAGCCCAGTCAATAACACTTGTCTATGTTAATACAACAAAATAACATATCAGCATATCCATGCTATCTCATAATCATAATCAAATGGCCAATAGTATAATAATCTAGATCACTTGCAAGCAAGTGTACTCAAATAATAAGTTCGCTCAATGCGCGCAAGAGCGGGACATTACAGATTTAATATGACTAAGGATAAGGGAATTAATATTATGAAGATCGAGAGTGGATCTAATCTAGTTATCCTACAAGTTAAGAATCAATTTGCATGCAAGAATTATAGATTGAAAAGGTATAGAAGCGTTGGGTGGGATACCATGGAATGGTTTGATGCATTGTCCTTAGAAGTTGAACCTAGAATGTTTAATGAGAAATATGATGTTTTGGTTGAATTTGTTTCAACTTTTCAATCGTGTAAATATTTATTGGAAGGTGGGAAGTTAGAGATAATATTTATACCTTTTGTTCCCAACAATAATTATCATTGGTAGGTTTTTTATAACGATGCTCAAATCATAAGATTTATGAACAACCTACAATATTGTTTTGAAAATGAGATTGATTAGAGAGAAGAAGTTGGAATGAAATATCAAATAAGTTGAAGTATAATAAGGTTATCGTTGGTCTCGTACCTTTGGATAGATAATTTTACATACATAACATCGATAAGGAAAAGAAATAGATGGTTAAATCGAATGAGTACATTGAAGTTAATATTGGTTCCCTAGAAAGTCCTAAGATCGTAAAAATTGGTAAAGGAACTTCGAGCAAATAAAGGAGGGAAATTGATAATTTGATTAGAGTATGTAGAGATGTCTTCACCTGGTCTTAGGATGACTTGAAATATTATATGGGATACATAATCCATCATATGATACCATTAAACGAAGGATCCAAAAAGAATTGACAAAAGTTGAGACAAGTCAACCCAAAGTTGGCTCCCCTCATTCAAAAGGAATTACAAAAGTTTCTCGAAGCTAATATAATTTCTCCTGCAAGGCATTCAAATTGGGTCTCGAACCTTGTATTTGTAAGGAAGAATACAAGTGACATAAGACTATGTGTTCATTTCATAAATCTAAATGGGTCAGTAGAGAAGGATAATTATCCATTTCCTAACATGGAGCATTTGTTGTGAATAATTATAGGATCAACGATGTTATCTTTATTAGATGGATTTTTACGTTATAACCAAGTGTGGGTGAATGAAGATGATAGAAATAAGATTTTTTTTACTAGACCTAGGGGCACGTTTGAGTATTTAAGGATTCCTTTTGGATTACTCAATGTAGGTGCCAGATTTCATAGAGACATGGATTATGCATTCAGAGATCTTATGAGGAAAATAATCAAGAACCCAAAGACAATATTTGGGTTTCTTGAAGGAAATATCCTTGTGGTCACATTTTTTCAAAGGATGGTGTAAATTCCAACCCTAAAAATATTAATGGTATCAAAGAAAACCATTTACCCCAAAGCAAGAAATATTTTCAATCGTTTTTTGACAAGATCAATTTTATATGAATATTTATCCCAAATTTTGTTGAAATAGCTAATTCCTTAACCAAGTTTCTTAAAAGGATGTTGATTTAAAATGGGATGAACATGGAAAACCATATTTTGTATCTATCAAGGAGGCCATTATGAAATCCCCTATGTTAGTAAGAAAATAGTTTTGAAGGATTTCCAAGTTTTCTCTTTTTCCTCTAAGGATACCATTGTATGTGTGTTGTCACAGAAAAATGATCAAGGTGAAGAGAAACCTATAGCCTTTATGAGTACAGATCTCAGAGATGTTGAATTTAAGTATTCCACTATGGAGAAGAAATTGTATTCTCTTTTTTAGTCACTAAATCATTTCAGGACCTATGTGGGTTACTCAAAAATAATTGCCTACATTCCCCACTCCACAATAAAACATATTTTGGCTCAAAGTATTGTTTGGAAACTCTAGGAAAGTGGGTGTATAATATTCAAGAATATGATTTGGAAATTAAACCCACAAAGTTGATCAAGGGACAAGGATTAACCTAGATAATGACAAAAGGAAACAAATTTTCCCTTGGAATGGAAGAAGGATCATCCCCTATGATCTCACTCATATTAGAAGAATTGGATCATCGTGACTAGTATTCAGAAATGATTTACTACCTTAAGAATATTACAAGTATGAATCACATAACAAATCATAAAGGAAGAGTGTTTATATTAAAGGCATCCATTTTTTATTTCATCAACCAAGGCCTTGGATGGAGAAATCTAGATGGATCGATTCTCATATTTGTAGACCTTGAAGAATCTAAGAAGTTTATGGATGAGTTTCATAAGGGGATATGTGGTGGAAATCACACAGCAAGAACCACTACTCATAAAATTATAATAGGTGGTTATTATTGGCCGAAATTATTTTCATATGTCCACAAGCTTGTAAGATATTCTCAACCTTGTCAACTCTTCACATGAAAGTAGAATCTAGATGCTCTCCCTTTGCAACAAGTTGTAGTGGAAGTGTCCTTCGAACAACGAGCCATTGATTTTATAGGAGAGTTTAAGGAAAATTTGAACAATGGTTATAAATGGATTATCGTGGCCATGAATTACTTCATGAAGTGGGTTGAATCCATACAAACCAAGTGGGCCATAAATAAAGTTGCAATAGATTTTTTGGAAGAAAAGTCATCATTTGTTTTGGAGTTCCAACAAACATCATCATCGAAAATGACAAAGATTTCATTTATTTATATTTTTCAACCTTTTGTTTCGACTATGGCATTGTCTTGTCCCACTCCTCCAACTATTACTCTTAAGGAAATGGTTTTGTTGAGGTAAGTAATAAGAATTCAATGATCATTATCAAGAATATTATGGGGGACAACAAGAAAAGATGGGATATAAAGTTAAAGTATGGTCTATGGGATGATAGAATAACTAATAAATAATTTACTAAAAAGATCCCATTTGAGTTAGGTTATGGGATGGAAGTAACGTTTCTAGTTCACCTAAATATCCTAGTTTACAAGATAATGTAGTAGTTCTCCTCTAATCAAGAAGTTGTGCAAAACAATATCAACCACTTGATTAAGATTGATGATAAGCAAAGACGTTCCTTTGATCATCTAGAAAAGAGTCAGGAAAAGATTAAAAAAAAATTGACAAGAAGGATCCCCAAAGAGATTTCCAGAAAGGTGATCTCCTTCTCATGTGGAACAAAAGAAATGAAAAGGTAGGTAAAAATGGTAAGTCTAAATTTTTTTGGTTGGGTCCTTACAAAATTGAAGATTTTACATGTAATAATTATTTCTATCTTAGTCATCTAGATGATGAGAATTAACTACCTTTTCCCTTGAATGGGAAAAGTTTGAAGAGGTTGTATGAAGGTAATATATAATTCCATGGGGCATCCTTATACAATAGTAAGTTTCTTAGTCTTTATTTTTTGTGTGTTTCATTTTATTAATATCTACATTTTCATTTTGTTTTATAAAAAAAGTAAGATGATTCTCACATGTACATATTTTTCTCTAAGATGTGGTACTACTAGCATGCGCTCGAATATATTTCATTTACACATGCATTTATTTCTCTCTTAGGGAAGAAGATAAGGAACATGTTTCTTCACCCTCCCCTATATTTGGCATCCATTGGTTGAGAATGTTCAGGACTAGAGGTTTTGCATATTTTTGAGTTTTCATGCACTCTCAAGATGAGAATATATCCAAAAGTTAGAGAAAGATATTACACCTCATATTCACTTCATGTAAATATGGAGCCCTCTTTTTTTAGAATTCACTAAAAATTGTTTGAATCAAATAGGGGAAATATTGAGATGATTAATAGAATGAAATCACATACTTGAAATTTCTCCTTTGCAAATTTGTATGTTACCTATGATGATACCTTACAAATTTGCAATTTCAAAAAAATATACCCACTCCAAATTCTTTGTTGGTAAATCTCTCTTGCAGGAATCTCCCCTCTAAATTTTGGAAAAACAAAATGAAATGATGATTAGGGTTTTCATTTATAAACTCATACATTTAGAAAAAATTAAATTCTTGCTCATTTTTTCATTTTATATTTTCGTTTATTGATGATAAATTCATATATTGTTTTTCTTTTGTAAATTAATTTTTCGGTGCTTTATACAATTTATAGCCCAGGGATGTGGTTTTTATGTTAAAATTCACAGACAATTAATTTAATTGACAAAGTACAAATGCAATCATCTGCAATGAAATTTTTGTGGAGTTTTTTCTTTGTGGAGGAATGAATGGAGGTTACTCTTCAATGCCTCTCATCATTTAGCACACAGACTTGATCTTGTGTCACTCCCTCAACACTCTATCTTGGATATCCTCCTTTTCAGGTTACTCAACTTTCTCTAAGATATTATCCTCATCATTCATGTAGCCATAATAACTAGCATCAATTCTCTTGTAAATCACATACCTATACCTCCTCTTCTTTTCTTTGGGGAGCTTATCAATTTTCTTTTTGATGTTGGGAAGAAATCTCACAACTCCAAAGTCTCTAGTGTAATCGAATCCCTTGCTAATGGAACTAGGAAAATCAAATCCGTTGCCTTCCAAGTCTTTCACCTTGGCCCCCACTTTGGAATAATTAGGACCACCATGCTCTATGATCATAGTTTCTTAATGCCCCTTTTCTTTGATAAAAAAGAAAATAACCCTAGTGGATGTATTAATTATAATACTTTGTCAACCTTAAGAATGACCTAAGACCATATTGTATATTTAATAGAAGTTAATAAGCACATTTGAAAAAACAACTGATGATCCACAAGCTTCACCAACATAGCTTATCATTGAATGATAAGAATTTCCTTGGCCTCGACCTGCTCCTCCTGGATATCCTCACTAAGCATGTATTTACTAAAAATCTTATCTTTATTCTTATCCACAACCATGCACTTGATCTATTTCTCTTTCTAAAGGGGCACATGGGAAAAAATTCTCGCTCTCTCTACTGTTGGTTTCACTTGTCCTACTCTCCCATTTCTTCTGCCACATCCTTCTCTTCCTCGAACAAGACTGACTTAACGACAATAACCTCCCTGCTCTTGATCATCGACCTAACATCCCTCTTAACAAACTTGATCCTCAAAAACTCCCTCAGCACATTGGCCCACATGTCCTCCTCCATGGGCTATTCAAATTTATCTAAGATACTATTGGGCTTCCTAGTGGTCTAGGTTTCTCAACATTCAATTATCAATATGGGTAGGTAAACTTGTGAGAAACAAGCACAATATATCAGAATTTACTTTAAACCTTTCCTAAAACTTCATATTTAACTTTCCAGACTCACAAACAGATGGTGAAAATTCTTCAATCAATCAGTTAAGGTTTAATTGTCAGAGGGTAAAGACTTAGACTGCATATTTATCACTACTCTTATAATTGTGTGTCTTGCATAACTCACTTTGTTTAGTTAACTGAACTTATGATCAAATAAATTATCATGATGTATGAGTTGGGAGTAACTGAATCAAAATGAAACAACCAAAAACTATTTATCCTATAAATTACAGATTTAACTGCCTTGGGGAATGTTTCATGGATTTTTTTGTATGACACTGAAGACAAAATCTTATTCAATTTAGGTTGAACACAATGAATGTCTAGATCTAAAAAAACTCATACAATAAACCCAAAGAGATTAAGTTTTGTAATAGTATTGTAGAAAAGGAAATTCACACGTGACTATGAAGATAGAATTATGAATCTACAGGAATTCAAACATACTCGTGGAAATTACAGGAAAACATAATCAACACACCTTCATAGGAAATTGAGAAAAGAAAAAAGAACAAATGGTAAGCTTTGTTATTACTGAAAGGAAATAAATTTAATACTACAGGAAACAAAACATATACCAAGGGGGCCTTCCTAGGGTGTGTTGTTTAAAGAAGCTTAGAACATAGAGATCCTTACACAAAAATTATCAAATCTTCAATAATTACTCTTCAAGCACAATTTTGAAAAATTACAATTTGTCTCGGGTGGTAATAACAACATTCTCTATTAACCTATTCAAATCCCCTACCTATTTCTTTATACAATTCTTTTGAAAATTGAATGTCTTCCTACATCTAACTAAATTCAAAATTTGTGGATCAGATATTCATTATAGTGCAAGGAGACTATCTTCTTCGATACTTTGAGTCGAATCCCCTATTTGTTGACTAATTGTTCCCTTATTTCTAGCGTCGAATGTTATATTTGTTGAACAGTTTGCAAATTTCATGTAATACCTTTGAATTTCCTATAATTATGTTGATGTTGGCCAAGTGTTGACCATTGGGATTCATACACTAAAATGATGGAAAACAAGTAATTCTTCATCTTGAGACTTCTTCGAAACAACTCCAAGTGGAATTTATTCTTAATAATGAGGGAAAGTGCCCAAACCACCCATTCATGTAATCACATAGAAATACCATTAATTCTTGTAATAACTAATTTTCAAGTAGTAAATTGNTTCTTCATCTTGAGACTTCTTCGAAACAACTCCAAGTGGAATTTATTCTTAATAATGAGGGAAAGTGCCCAAACCACCCATTCATGTAATCACATAGAAATACCATTAATTCTTGTAATAACTAATTTTCAAGTAGTAAATTGAAAAAATATCTTTTAATCACTATTTATAATATAAACTAAGATTTTATTTAAAATAAGAACTTATACCTTATTTCATGCACATTATTCTATCAAGGGATGTGAAAATGGACAAAAGTGAAAGGTGAAGAAGTTAAAGTAAAGGTGAAAGAGATGATAAAAATGTCAAAAAATGACACCCAACAGATATTATCCTCGTCGTCCCTATAGCCATAATAACTGGTGTTAATTCGCTTGTAAATATCTTACATATACCTCCTCTTATTTGACTTAGGGGGATTATTGAATAACTCTTTGATGCCAGGGAGGAATTTAACAGCTCTTGGACACCAATTGTACAAGTGGGGCTATGAAATTCCTCCATGGTTTCAAATATCTATTCAATAACCCCCCGCTCCCTAAGGCGAAGAAGAGGGGGTATATGTATGACATTTACAATCGAATTGAAGCCAATTATTATGGATGTAGGGATGACAAGGATGGTATCTTAGAGAAAGTTGAGCGGGTCACAGAGGAGGATATGTGGTCAAAAGCACCGAGGGAGTGGAAAAGGATCGAGTCTCTCAAGAGGGAGGCCAATTTGACAACCAAGAGCAGGAATTCCATTGTCATTAAGTTAATATTGTTTGAGGAAGAGGAGGATGTAGTGAAATAAATGGGAGAGAAGGACACTGGAAACCAATAGAAAAGGGAGTGAGAGTTTGATTACCATGTGCCCCTTCTAAAAACATGAGATTCTTGGTAAACACCCAAGTGAGGATATCATGGAGGAGCACATCGAGGCCAAGGAAATGCTTAATATTAAAAAATAAGGTATGTTGGTGAATCTTATGGATCATCAATTTTTTTTCAAATGTTCTTCTTAAATTATATTAAGTATACAATATGGACCTTAGGTCATTCTTAATTTTGAAAGAGTATTATAATTATCACATCCAACATGGTTCCTTTTTTGTTGACCAGGAAAATGGGGCACTGGGAAGCTCAGATTATAGATCTTAGCAGTCCTAATTATACCAAAGTAGGAGCTGAGATGACGGACTTCGAAGGGAACAAAGTTAATGTGCTTGGTGCCACCGGTAAGGACCCTGGTTATAGATACTTTAGGGTTGTGAAACTCCTCCCTAGAGTCAAATATCTATTCAATAATTTCCCCCCAAAAAAGAACTAGAGGAGGTTTAAGTATGAGATAATTTACAAGAAAATTATGCCAGTTATTATGGCTACAGGAATGACAAGGACGATCTCTTGGAGAAAGTCAATTTTTCCACGAAGAAGGAGATGTGAGATAGAGAATTGAAGGAGTGGAAAAAGATTTAGTATATGCAATAAATTATAAGAGCGACTCAAGAGTGACCTTCATTTTTACCTATGCATTAAAGAAAAACCTCCACAAGATTTAACTGCAGAGGTTTGCATTTTTAGTTTGTCAATTAAATTGTTTTTATTTTGGCCTCCCACTCATGTCCAAAGTTGTACATGTCGACCTGTTACTACTACTCCTACTCTTGTGCTCGTCATAGTCATATCTAATTCACATACACTTACTTTTAGGAACATATATATAGATAAAACAAATTGAAATTATAAAATACACACACATATATAACCATTTTTTATTTATCAAAAATTGAAATAGATTTCTATTTGCAAAAAAAAAATTGATAAAGTAATTGGTGCGCCTTTAATACTTGATAAGCACCATCACTGCTGCATCTTTAATACTTGATACATACCGTCATCAGTGTGCTTTATCAAAATGAAAGCATTATGTACGGTGCTCTATGTTATTTAGTGCGTCGGTGTTAAATTACTCATTAAACGCACTAAAAATCATTATTAAGGTGCACCGATATGTTTATTATTATATGTGTGATGCATTTACATTGTCAAAACGCACTAGTGGGTTTTTTTTCATGACGATTCCTCTTATAAGACTGAAGCACTGGTAATGCACAAGCCCATCCTGGTGCGCAGTGCATTTTGTAGTTATAAATACACCGCTATATTGCTTCATGTAATTCATAAGAAACATCATGGGAGGTTCTTCCTGTAAAATCATAGGATACACCAATGTCTGAGGGAATCCGAATAGAACGAAGAGACTACAAAGATTATTTTTTAAATGAAAAAAATGTCAAATTTAAGGCTAATTTTAAATTTTAATCCGACCAAAATTAAAATAATGAGGTAAAAAATAATTCACTTCGTCTTTTCTTGCTCGGGGAGGCATGGTTGTTCTGTAGAGGAAAAAATAAATTTTCAACATTTTTCCAAAATTGGGAAATGTACGGATTCTACAAGGGCACTAAGGAAGCAACATTGTAGATCATTGAAAATGGGGAAGTCATAGAAGGAAGGTGAACACCAATTCTTTTGTCATATGTTGGTAGTACATGTGAAGGAAATGTGATAATGAAATTTAGTAAATGGTAATTATTTTTAATTTTACTCTTGCACAATGCGGCCCACAGTAATATGCGTTGGCGCATTCTTTTTACCTAAATGTATAAGCATGCTTGTTTTATTTTACCCTAAATCAATGTGCCATATAGGGAAGCATTGGCATGCTTGTTTTATTTTACCTTAAATTGGTGTGCCATATAGGCACTCACCGATGCGTTCTAGTATGAGTAACGCACCATATGGATTTTTGGGTATATATTAAAACAAATGAGGCTATATCTCTATTAAGCGCACCGTAATTTTTATCTGTTGCACCACTGTCGCAGATGCACTGATGTTGTAGGGGTTTTTAAGAGCACCATGCAAGGTTTATGGTTTTTTAAATTAATTTTTGTATTGAATAATTAATTTTTCTAACTTGATCCATTGTGTTCTTTATACATGCATCGATGCACTTATGTTTTTCTGATGCACTGCGATGCATTTATTTTATAAAATAAAAAATAATATTTTAGCATATTATATTAATAGCAGTGATCGATGCGCTTTATTTTTTAAGCACTGAGGCATTATGTTTGTGAGCACGTCGATTCATTGTAATTATTGAGGCGCCCTGGTGTAAAACCCTCCTCAAAAACCTTTGGCCTCCCACCTATGCTAAAATACTTCGCCATAAATAGATAAGGGATAAATTTTTCAATGAAGTTCTGTAAAAACCTCTGCTACAAGTTGTTTTCCTTGTAGTATATGGTGGACCTTAGCTACCTTTGAAAATCCCTTATCTTAGGAAATCATAGAATTAGTGTCATTAGAAATAATGAGATAATTTATCATAGAAATAAAATCATTTTGACACTTTTATTTTTTGCACTCACTCCATCACGTAAACACAATACCAATTCAAAAATCTAAAAAATGATACCCTTACAACCTTTGTTTCAATTAATAATTTTTACCTATTTTCCTTTCAAATGATCCTTATAGTGACTTCAATATTAAGCATAAACATTGTTATAAAAATAGGATTGCAGAGCAATAAAATAAAAACAAATGCGGAAATAAAACACAGAAGATACACAATACAATAGAGACACATATATGCGTGGTTCACCCAATGTGGGCTACGTCCACCAGAGAAATTTCCAGGTCCTTCATTTTATTATCCAACAAATGAAGGGATACAACCTACAACACACCCGTTGTAACTTCCTCTTCTTTCTCTCATTGTCTCCTCTCTCAGAACACAATATTCGCAATGATACATAGCCCCAATACAATTCCCTCGTAAAAGAGGGTTTCCTTCTAGGGAAAAAAACCCTAATATAACTTCTACCGTTAGATATGTGACCTTATAATGAATGTTCCATATTTACTATGAAATTACAATATACATTTACAAGATATTTTTTCCTTCAGGGGCTTCGCCCCTAGATCCCCTAGCTGGGGAGATGAACCCCCCACGTGGAGGGGTGTACAGTATTCCGGACTGTATAGTCTTCATGGGGTATAAACATGGTTGAAAACAAAGACCTATGAAACAAGAATATAATAAGGCTCCACAACCAACAAACATCAATGCGGACATTGGCCATCTAACTCAAACCCAATATCAACTAGTCTCAACAATATGATATAATATCTAGTTTGGATTTATAGTATTCATCAGTATTGTTAATATTCGAATGGATTTATTTACATTAGTTTTCATTAAATCAACATCCATTCCTTTGTTTCTATAAACATCTTCTTTTTATTCAATAAATCCTACTATTTCTATGTACAATCTTCCCATATTTCTTTGTTCTATAACCACTTCCATATGGATTGACATCTTCTCTTACATGTTTTCAAATTCCAACAATGTATTGAGCCTATAATTTATCTACCATGCACACAAAAATTAAACTTGTAATTTCTCCTTTCCTACCACAATTATCTTGGCTCGATGCTTTCTAAACTTCTTAGAGTAATACTAACAATGTCCTTTCATAATAAACTTCTTCGAGTAATACTAAGAATATTCCTTTCATTATTCATAATAGTGGTTGGATAAAAAATTTTAAAAATTTAAAACCACATGTATAACAATTACAAAATATCATGGAGAAGGAGAATTGGTGAAGGAAACACACTTTTTCAACCAGGATTGTATGGAAACTAAGTTTCTATAGTTTTTTCAAATGTGATTAAAAATGTATAGAAATAACAATTACAAAATTTAAAACCACATGTATAACAATTACAAAATATTACAGAGAAGGAGAATTGGTGAAGGAAACACACTTTTTCAACCAGGATTGTATGGAAACTAAGTTTCTATATATTTTTCAAATGTGATTAAAAATGTATAGAAATAGAAATTACAAAATATCATGGAGAAGGAGAATTGGTGAAGGAAACATACGACATAACATCATTTTTTAAAGCTAAAAACATGATCCAAATAAAATTTACATACATTTGAGTTAGAAGGATAGACTAGCTTATCATAAAGATATTGTCTGTTGCAACCATGTTAACAACGCTACAAGGATGAATAACTCTAACAATATCCTAGACACATAGTGGCTAGCAAAATGTTATCTAAACGACTCATATTTAGATCTAATAAATTTGATATGATAGAGAACGTTTATTTTTTTTACAAGAAGAAGTACACACATGTTAATAATGGATGTGTGTTTTTTCAACAAACATATGTGGATGTGAAAATTTGGAAAAAACTTAAACAATTCAAATACTTTATCTCTTTCTCTCTCTCTCTATATATATTTTTGTACTTTCAATTACTCCATCTCTTTCTCTATAGAGTTGATATAAGATTATTTTGTTTAACATGGATATTGAAATATTTTATTTATGGTAGACATTGAAATATTTTTTTGTTATTAATATTTTTTTAAATGTCAAGTTTCAAGTCCATGTTAATTATTGGAGGAATTACACATCTCCCTCATACTAACTGTAAAAAATGAGAACTAAAAACTAAAGAAGTTAAAGGAGAAGGAGAAGGTGAAGAACCTCGAAAGATTCCTTTCACCCTCATCATTATCATCATCAGCAGCAGCTTCCGATGAAGTGAACATTCTTTTCATAAGAGGAAAAATCATTCTAAGAAATATTCTCATTCTCAATATTTGCCTTTGTTAAAGCTACATGTAAAGTTTTATTTTCCTATTTATGATGGAGAGTTGAATGCAGAGAAGTTGGATAATTGTTTCGAACAAATTAAAGTATATTGCAGGGTACAAAAAATCATAAACGACACCGCGAGGATACAGTTGGCTACTCTTCTCCCGAGCGACACAACTTTGACATGGTGGGAGAGTCGAACACAAGATGATCGTATTCAACACGGTAAGATCATTTCTTCATGGATTGAATTCACTGTTGCATTAAGAAATAAATTGTATCCATTAGTTTATATGCAAACATCAATTATTTCTTGGAAACATTTGAGACAAGCAAAAGGGAAAAATGTTCAAGTATATTGGCGGTGTCTTTTGAATTCCATTACATACTGCTAAAACTCTTCTAAAGTATATTGGTGGTTTGCATTCCTACCTTTGACATACTATATTGATGTTTAATCCTACTAATATTGACAAAGTTTCAGTACAAGCTACTCATATTGAAGCTAGAAAGGGAAAGTATGTGTTCAAGGATAAGAAGCCACATGAATTTGAGAAGCAGTTGAAGGAAAAAGAGAAGAGTAAAAAGACAATTATAGTGATAAAGAATGAGTAGAATAATCCTACATGTTCTCACTGCGAGAAGAAAGTACATGATGAGAAACATTGTTGGAAGTTGCATCCAAAAATTAAGCCAAAGTGAGTTCATCCTAGGAAGGTTAAAAAGAATACCACGACCATAGTTCAGGATCTTGGATCAGATTCTGAGGATGAAACGAAGGTTACAACTATAAGAATCAAAGGTAAGCCATTTATTGTTATTTTCATTTCACATACTTCTTCTTCAAATACTAAAGTAATCCCTGATGGAAGGAAAATAAATGAATTGTTTCATTTATGAGTTATCTCAAAGCATACTAAGATTGATACACACGTTGATAGTGGATCACAAGTAAATCATATTTCAGAGAAAGTTGTTAATAATTTGGGATTGGAAACTTAGCCTCATCTGATGTTGTATCCTTTGGGTTGGATTTGTGATAATGCTCAATTACAGGTAGCTACACAATGTAAGTTATGGTTTGCGATCAAAATCAGTTTCATTGATGAAGTAGAGTTAGATGTGCTTCCAATTGACATTTGCAGGATGGTTTTGGGAAGTCCATACTTGTATGATAGGAAGACGATTTTCTACAGGGAATAGAACAAGTATCATATTTTCAAACATGGGATTGAGTTCATTATGAGAGTTCATTAGAAGAAGACTAATATGAATGTTTTCACTACAGGGCACGCGAAAATGATATTTAATGCTACTATCCAAGATCCATATTAGAACCTATAGTTGAAAGTAAAGCAGGTCCTTTGGTTGATCATGTTCCTGCTAGTCATTGGAGTATGGTTAGTAGTTGCAACAATGGATGGAAGAGTTTATGAATTGGAGGGAATCATTAACTTAATCAACAATGTTTTTTTAGTTTTCATTATTTTTGTGATGAGCCAGGTGCTCATAATCCAAGCTATATGGATGATTATACTAAACAAGTGAGGCGAAAGTACTTCGACTTCATTTTTGAGTAATCCATACTTTTGGAGGTCCAAAAGTTCTTTAGTGGGGAGGTGTGATCCAGGAGGATCTGGAACGCTCAAAAATTGATAGTATCAAATGCTTATTATAATGACTTCATTGCGTAGAGATCGATGAGATATTTCAAACTCAATTAGAATAGCCTCAAACGGACATTGTATGAGGAAGTTATGACCTTTTCAAGTAAATTAGAAAAAATAGGGAAAAATAGCAAAGGACGGGCCACCACGTGGTGGTATGGATGGTATGGTTAGATGATGTGGAAACATCACATATGGACATTTGGAATCACCAAAGGGTGACACATGGAATGATGACTCATGGATTGTACGAACAATGTATGGATTCCATGTGGCATCACTAAAAGGATGAAACTTGGCAGTATAGAATAATGACACAAGGTAGTACGTCAAGTGATAGGTGGCATGTACAGTAGATGTTGACATGGCAGGTGACTAGATCGATCACTGGTAGCTAACATATGTACGGTCTAGGTGACATGGCATACTAAAAAGGAAACTTACAGGTGTATGGTCAAGGTGGCATGGACCAATCAGAGAGTGCCATGTGGCACTCTCCTATTGACCTAGTTGTTCTAAAGTGTATCAAAAGTTTGTTCGCTTGAAAGGGAATCCAACCCATAACCTCCATCTTGATCATAAAATGCCTTACCACTAGGCCACGTGGTAGTTTTTATAATGGATTGCAAGAATACATTATTTAAATTTGTATTTTTATAACAATCTGCAAAAAGGGGAGGTCGTGGGGCTTGAACCCACAACCTCCACCCTAGATACCCGCCAATGACTTAACATAATACTCTAACCATTGTGCCACATGTGCCCATTTTTTAGAAAAACCAACGATTTTGTAATTAAAATTTGGATTAATTCCCATCCAACCATATAGGGGGTTTGGTGGGTTTTGAAGCACTGAATTCCTCGATATAAAACAAGCCATTTCTCCATTATAAGACATGGGATTTTGTGCCAATAACTTAGAACATATTTGTTTTGGTTATGATGAATTTTTTGTTTGAGGAATAGATCAGAAGGTCATTGTAAAAGAATCATATTCGAGCATTAATAGAGTGATCTCTCATTTGGAAGCGGACCCAAAAAAATATCCCAAGATGGGTGAACTTCATTATCAACTTGTGTAATGTGACTTGGTATTTGTTGTTAATATTTCTCTCCATGTTTTCATTTTTATTTCCACAATTTATTATCAGTTAATGAAGTTTATGGATAAATAAGTGTTTTCACATGTTTATTTGTAAATAGTCAAGACGATCATAATTTTCAAATCAAGTTGGATGTTAATGTAAGCTTAAGAACTAATTTGACATCTAAGGATTTTCATATCAATATTTCAAAGATAAATATATGTATGGATATGGATATTTATGAGGGATTTCAATAGGATATCAACTTAGTAGTGGGTGATGAGGAAATACGGAAAATCATAAACTATTAGAATATGTATTTCAAATTCTCGTATTGTAGATTGTAAGTTCATATCAACATATCATGTGCATGAGAAAACCTCGAGATTGTATTACCTAAATTATTTCCAATTCCAATTTAGTCTATTTATAAATGAATCCAAACCTAATGATTTGATGGAAGCTAATAAGAAGGCTAATTTTTTGGATGACAATTGGACCCTATCAGGAAAGATGGATATATTAATCCTTCCTAGAGCTAGATCCAATCCTAAACCCAATGATTTTCATATTGTTGATCCAACTCATTATCCTTTTACTGCCATCTTGGAGGAAATGAAAAGGTTAGAGATGAATTTCATGCAAACAATGAATGCATTGCAAAACAAACTCGTTCATCTTGATAGAAATCAACAACAAAGCAAGTTTCCTCCTAGAAATGGGTATTGAAGCCCTCCTCCAAATGAAAGACCTCCTTCATCTTTGGAGCCAACTAATATTCTTGACCATGATGTTCTTTTCTATTTTCAATCTTGTGATAGTTTCCATGATGAAAAGACTTGTGTCAGATATATTGAATTAATGAAGGAGAGTTATCAAAGTGATCATGGATATATGGATTCTTGTAATAATGTGTCTGATGGAAGAAAAAGGTTCCACTTGTCCCAAGAAAATATGCAACAAGTTAAGGACAAGTCCATAGAAGAACTGAAGTCTAGAACAAGGTCCGACGTAGGAATTGTTTTTACATTCCCTCAAGGTGACACCTTATGCTATGCCTTTCACTTAGAATTTGAAGAAACAAGCAAAATCATTGAAAATGAAGAACTTTTGCTTGGATTGAATATGTCTAAGGATATGGGAATTAATATTAAGAAGATACAGAGTGACTCTAATATAGTGATCCTACAAGTTACGAATCAATTTGCATGCAAGAATTATAGATTGAAAAGATATATAAATGTTGTGCAGGATACCATGGAATGGTTTGATGTGTTTTCCTTAGAAGCTGAACCTAGAATGTTTAATGACAAAGATGATGTTTTGGTTGAATTCATTTCAACTCTTCAACCGTGTAAAGATTTATTGGAAGGTGGGAAGTTAGAGATAATATTTATACCTTCTGTTCTCAACAATAATGAGCACTGGTAGGTTGTTGATAATGATTCTCAATTCATAAGATTTATGAAGAAACTACAATATTTTTTGAAAACAAGATTGATTAGAGAGAAGAAGGAATGAAATATCAGAGCAGTTGAAGTATAATAAGGTTCTTGTTGGTATCATACCTTTGGATAGATCATTTTACACACACGGAATGCACAAGGAAAAGTAATAGATGGTTAAATCGGATGAGTATGTGGAAGTTAATATAGGTTTCCCAGAAAGTCCTAAGATCGTAAAAATTGGTAAAGGAACTTCAAGCGAAGAAAGGAGGGAAATTGAGAATTTGATTAGAGAATGTAGATATGTCTTCACTTGGTATTATTATGACTTCAAAAATTATAAGGGATACAACATCCATCATATGATACCATTAAACGAAGGATCCAAAAAAATTTAACAAAAGTTGAGACAAATCAACCCAAAGTTGGCTCCCCTCAATCAAAAGGAATTACAAAAGTTGTTTGAAGCTAATATAAATGCTCCTATGCCCCTGGATGGGGTTTTAGTGCGGGCCGCATGGTGGAATGAGGAGGAGAGTACAGACCAGCGCGATAGGGGACCATGTGTCGGGCTCGTGCCAAGACCCACCGCCTAATCCATGCATTTAATCACCTTCACAACGTCTGCTGCACCATTAATGCTGGTATGCCCGAATCCCATTGTTGTCTCCTCCATGGATTCTCTGTTTGCAGGCGACATTAACCCCCGCATGCGTCCCGACCCTCTTATCCCTCATCCACCCAGACCTGGCTTACTCTGGTTTCCATCCTTCATGGTTCTCACCGCCTTCGGACTTCTCCAGGCTCTCCACGTCCATTTGGGACTCTCCTCTCATTTTTTCATTCCCTGCGAGCGTAGAATGCCATGGAAAAGAGGGAGGCCAAGGAGAGGATCTCCATGGCATCCTCCTCGGCCTCGAGTCTCTATTTATCCCCCTGTCTCACCCTCTACGCACTCTTCGCAGCCCGAGATGGAACCTCTCGCCTCCTCCACCCCACCTACCTCCCGGTTTGAAGGTCTAGCCATCACCGATAGCTCGCTAAGATCTCTCTCATGATTTCCCGTAGTTCCTTCGAATTCTCTAGCCAGCGGACCTTTTGTTGCACCGATAGCCTGCCCCTCCTACCCACCCTTGGAGGCACCACCCTTTCTTTGGAATTCCCAACACAAACCGCACACTTCCACCGACTCCATCCCCAATTTGCAGCTACAGGACAGCCTGGCCATCCTCTATGGGCTTGTTTTTTATCTCCGGCAAGGATTGGAGGACCTTCATTTCTGACTACAACTATTGTATGGGAAAACCTCAGCTCTCCTTCAGATACTTTCCACCTTCCAGGGGGGTTTCCACTCCACTCCAGAAGCCGTTGTAGCAATAGAGATTCCCCATGTAAAGCTTGTTGATAGGAATGAACAGGTGCAACACCCAGAAGGTGGCAACTTGGTGCAGGCCACGCATGGGGACACGGAGGCTGCAACAGCTATGGGCATCCATGCACACAATCCATCTGGAGTCACCCTGCCAGCTGCCAACCTGGAAGGGGGAAACTTGGATGCTGACATGAAAATGGAAGGGAAAGGGATGCCCGTCGAAGAGGAACCTTGGGACGCAGCATACCAAGCCACCTGGCCAGGTTATTTGCCAAGTGGCTGAACCCTCTGGGGATTTGATCTTTTCACTAGTTTATCTTCTTAGCTGTAGCCTAGTTAGATTAGCTCTGTTTATCTAAGACTGTTAGACTGTAAATTGCTAGACTTAGGTGGCTGGTTGAACTGGTTTCCCCTTTCTTGGGGTAGTTCGATAACTATAACACGATTGTTTTCAAGATTTTGTAACTCTGGTCTGGATTTTTAAGAATCTTTATATATAAAATCTCTTACCTACAAAAAAAAAGATAATTGCTCCTACAAGGCATTCAACTTGGGTCTCCAACCTTGTGGTGGTAAGAAATAATACAAGTGAGATAAAACTATGTGTTGATTTCATAAATCTAAATGTGTTGTTAGAGAAGGATAATTATCCATTTCCTAACATGGAACATTTGTTGTGAATAATTATAGGGTCAACAATGTTATCTTTATTAGATATATTTGTATGTTATAACCAAGTGTGGTTGAATGAAGACGATAGACATAAGATTGTTTTTACTAGACCTAGGGGCACTTTTGAGTATTTAGGGATGTCTTTTGGATTACTCAATGTAGGTGCCACATTTCAGAGAGCCATGGATTATGGATTCAAATATCTTAGGGGAAAAATAATCAAGATTTATAAATATTATCTCACCATGTTTTCAAAGTAAATACACTCTCATGTTCGACAGCTTAGATAGATATTTGAGATGTGTTGCAAATATGGAATATCAATGAACCCAAAGAAGTTGATATTTCAGTTTCTTGAAGGAAATATCCTTTTGGTAACATTTTTTCAAAGGATGGTGCAAAGGCTGACCCTAAAAGGATAAAAGGTATCAAAGAAAACTCATTACCCAAAAGGAAGAAATATTTGCAATCGTTTTTCGACAAGATCAATTTTGTATGAATATTTATCCCAAATTTTGTTGAAATAGCTAAATCCTTAACCAAGTTGTTTAAGAAGGATGTCAATTTCAAATGGGATGAACATAGAAAACCATATTTTTTATCTATCAAGGAGGCCATTATGAAATCCCATGTGTTATTAAGTCTATATTTGTTAAGGATTTCCAAGTTTTATCTGTTGCCTCTAAGGATACCATCGTATGTGTGTTGTTGCATACAATTATCATGGTTTAGATCAACCTATAGCTTTTATGAGTAAATATCTCAGATATGTTGAATTTAAGTATTCCACTATGGAGAAGAAAGCCTATTCTCTTTTTTGGTCACAAAATCATTTTAGGACCTATGTGGGTTACTCAAACATAATTGCCTATATTCCCCACTCCATAGTAAAACATATTTTGGCTCAAAATATTGTTTGGGAACTATAAGAAAGTGAGTGTATAATATTCAAGAATATGATTTGGAATTTAAACCCACAAAGTTGATAAAGGGCCAAGGATTAGGACAGATGATGAGACAAGGAAATGAATTTTCCCTTGGAATGGAAGAAGGATCATCCCCTTTGATCTCAGTCATATTAGAAGAATCGGATCATCATGACTAGTATTCAAAAATAATTTACTACCTTCAGAATATTACAAGTATGAATCACCTAATGTAACGGCCTCCTCGTTACGACAACCATTCTAGTAGCAGGTGCAATT
>SNQJ01S0057567.1:28788-54177 GCA_010110895.2 Picea sitchensis | reverse complement strand
GAATAGGCACAGTTTGGAATGCGGAATAATTCAAGCTAGAGGAGAAGTTGCAGTCCCAGTTTTGGCTTAAGGTATCTCTAACTAGGAAATCCACATGTATGCTCTACTCAATCATAAATGTTTATATGCCAAATAATCATCTGGAAAAAGTTGAATGTTGGTGATCCCTTCAGGATCTGGCCAACGAAACCCTCCAAAAAAATTTGATTATTGTCGGGGACTTCAACACCACAAGAGGATTAAAATAAAAATGAGGGGTTTCTATTGTGAGGGACCAATTCAGGGAAAAAATGGATGATCTAATCTGGGATCCGGAGCTCTTCGATGTTCCCCCCTCTAAAGGATAGTACACTTGGAACAACAGAAGAGAAGGAATGGGTCACATTACAGCTAGGCTTGATCATTTTTTAATAAGAAACTCTTTCCTTGCTCACCTAGACAAATCATGCTCTTTGATCCTCCCATGCGTAGGATCGGATCATCGACCTGTCTCTTTATTGTTTGCACCACAAAAAAATTGGGGCCCTATCCCCTTCATATTCAACCCCCTATGGATGGATCGGTTGGATTTCATCCCCTCTATCTCACAAGCCTGGAACTAATGGATCATAGGTTCTACAATCTTCATCTGGGGGTAGAAGTTGAAGTTGGTGAAGGAATCCTCAAAACTTGGGCAAAAACCTCTTCGATCCCGATCCAGAAAAAGGTTAAAGAAAAAAAGCTTCGGCTGGAAAAGATTCAAGGTGAAATGTAGACAAAAGACGTCCAACAAATCCATATAATGTCTGAGTAAAAAATTCATAAAGAGTACATCCAAGTGCTAAACGAAGAAGAAATCATCTGGAGACTAAAATCCAGAAGTCTATGGTTGAAAGTAGGGGACCAAAATACCTCCTTCTTCCACAGGCAATCAAAATCCAGAATTTGGTCAAATCAAATCTTTGAAATCAAAACTCCGGAAGGAGATATCATAAAGGAGTTCGATCAAATAAAACAACAAACTTCCAGGCATTTTCTCAATCTCTACACTTCAAATAGAAGATCAGAGGAAGCCCTCGTTGACTCTCTTCTCAGCCATATCCTAAGAAAAATTTCAGATGAAGACAATCTTAAACTCAACCGACAAATTGAAGAAGCAGAAATCATAAAGAAGTCAATCAATTCAACAAGGATAAAGCTCTGGGGCCAAATGGTTTCACCCTTCATTTCTATAAAAAATGTTGGCACATAATCAAGCAGGATTTCATCAGAATGATAAGATTCGTGCGAAAATAAATAAAAATGGGAGGAGCCACCAACTCCTCCTTCTTATCACTCATACCAAAAGAACATGGCACATCTACCCTAGATAGATTTAGACCCATTTCTCTTTGTAATACCTCTTATAAAACCATGGCCAAAATCATTGATAACAGGTTGAATCATTTTCTCAGATCTCTAATTCTCCCTAATCAAGGAGGATTTGTGGCAGGTAGACAAATATGGCACAACTTTATTCTAGTGCAAGAAGTAATCCACTCCAGGAACTCTCAGGGGGAATCAAGTATGGCAATTAAATTGGATATGGAAAATGTGTTTGATAGAGTAGAACATGATTTTCATTTCAATGTTATGAAGAAATTTGGGTTAAATCAAGAATTTTAAGCCTATACGGGAGCTTGTATTTTGTCCCCTTGGATCTCCCTCCTCTTAAATGGAAGACTAGATCCCTTCTTTAGGGCCTCCATAGGACTAAGGTAGGGATTCCCACTCTCCCCTCTTTTGTATGTGATCATGGCATAGACTCTCAATTGAATGCTGGAGTGGGAAAGCATCAACGATACAATTCCAGGAATCAAAATAGCTCAGGGTGTAAAACGTATCAATCACTCACAATTTTTTGATGATACAATTCTCTTGAGTGGAGCTTCAAAAATTATGGCAAGAAGAATAAACCAAGTCCTGAACACCTTTCTCTTAGTTTTGAGTGGTCTCCTGAATAAGGCAAAATGCAAATCTATGTGTGGAATGTTTCAACTAATAGCAGAGTAGGGATCGCTCAAATTCTGGGATTTGGCATCTCGAATTATTGGAAAACTTTCAAATACCTTGGACTACGTTTGTGCTTAAAATCACTCCTTGGTGAGTATTAACACCTCTTTCTTCAAAAATTAAGGGATAAGATGGAGTCCTGGGGGTCAAGGTGGCTCAATCTAGCGGGGACGGTGATGCTAATAAAATCAGTTCTATCTGTCCTTCCCCTCTTCCAATTCTCCTCCCTCCTGGCCCCAAAGGGAGTTCTGAAATACATGGCCCAACTCATTCGCAAATTCCTGTGGCAAGGGGTAAAATCCAATTCCAAAATAATTCATCTAGTGAGTTGGGATACAATATCTTCACCCAAAAAATGTGGGGGACTGGGAATCAGAGACCCCAAAGTGAATAATATAGCAATGGGAGCCAAGCTTCTCTGGAGGATAGTGTCAGGAAGAAAGGAATGGTGGAAAACAACTATAATAAAAAAATATAGGCTGGAGGGAAGAAAAAGATGCATGGACAATACGCTCGATTCCCAACCTTGATCACAAATCTGGAAACTCATAAGAGCCACAATCCCCTTCTTTATGGAGCATCTCTCGTGGATCCCTGGAAATGGAAAACTGATCAGGCTATGGCAAGATTCGATTTTAGGAGTTGATATCACCTCCCAAGGAGCAGAAATTGGGGACCTAAAAAGATGGTTGATTGCCAAGAAAAAACTCACTCTATTTGATATCTCAATAGGGAACGAAAAAGGTAGTTGGAAGGAGTGGAATTTGGGAGACACCCCCGCTCACATGTCCAATCATGCTCAAGTTTTGATTTCAATCCTTAAAGGATCAGCTCCTATTCTCAGAGATATTCCAAACATTCGTGGTTGGGGAACATATGGGTATTCAGTAAAAGAAGGATACAACACTCTTCTCTCCTCTTTAAGGGTGATCCAGACTTCAACAAAATTGAAAAATATTTGGAGCCAAGACGCTCTGCCCAAAATAAACATCTTTATTTGGTCCCTACCACATGGAAAAATCCTAACGGGTGAAAACCTTATGAAAACAGGTTTCCACGGTCCCTTCATCTATCCTCTCTGCCAAAATAGTCAAGATATTATCCAACACCTCTTTTGGGATTGCCCATTCTTGACAATAGTCTGGAATGTTGCTTATGGAGACCTAACTCATCAAATAAGATGGCCCTCACACTTGAAACCTTGCTTGGGAGATTGGGAAAAATACTACCAAGGCACCTTTCAGGGAAAACCAATCTTCAAATGATTGTGGAGATCCCTCCCCAAGTACATATGTTGGAATATCTGGCTAGCAAGAAACAAACAAATTTTCCAGGGAAAAAGTTCACATCCCCAAACTGTCGCCGACAAGGCCAAAACACTTCTATCAGAGATTATGAGAATTAAATATTTGAACATAGAAGATCTGTCCAACTGGAGTATCCCAAAGAAGGTTTGGATCACAAGCTTCAACCTTCACTCTAGAAAAAATTCTCACTTAGTGCAAAGATCGCATTGGCAGCTCCATACTCTTTATAGCATAGATGACTAGATTCAAAATCAATCTGATCATACACTCTGTTTTGATGGAGCTTCAAAGGGAAACCCAAGGGAGGCAGGTGCGGGGGGGGTTCTCTATGAACACGGAGGAAAAATAATATTAAATTACTATTGGAATATCGGGAAAGACACCAATAATAAAGCAGAGGCTTATGCATTACTCAAAGGACTCCAACTAGCAAAGACTCGACAAATTTCCAATCTGAATGTTATAGGAGACTCTAAGACAATCATAAGGATGATGATCTAGGGAACCGAGCCAAAAATTTGAGCCTAAAAAGAATTATTGATCGAATACGTGTAGACTCAAGGACCCTCAAGCCAAAATTCTTTCACGTTCTGAGGGAAAATAACACGGCAGCAGACAAATTGGAAAACGAGGCCATAGAGAGACCTCCTGGAATCTTAGGGGTGGAGGGTGTTGAATTCTTAGCCCCCCTAGTCTAATGCTCTGTCACATGACTAGGAGACAACGCGCAAAGGCTAAAAGAGGAGCTACTTGGAGCTCCGACGCAAGAGGGGAAAGGTGGAGCAGACAGGTGGCAAGTGTAAAGTCTATGACTCATCGACAAAGGATAGTCGGGTTAAACAACATATACGATGACCTCGTTATGGTTTTGGGTGGTCAGCATATTCGTTCAGTCGAGCTCATGGGAAATCAAAGGTTGAAGGCTCTCATGTAGATGGATCGTGCGTGCAACAACCTAGATGTCCAGGCGATTACCTAGGATGAAGTTAGGCCCAGAATTAAGCTCGTAGATACGAAGGCTTCAAGTACAACACACCGGGTAGAGTTTGTGACTTATCTGTTTTACATGAATTCGACATTGATCGTCACATGGGGAAATATCGTTCAGTGTTCGTCCTTGCTGGGGAAAATTATATATGTGTCTTTGGTAAGCCATTCTCACCCTGTGCTCCCTGTGAATTGCATAGGTTGTCCAGTGTTGATTGTTTCTCAATGAATTTCTACCCAGAGACTTCAGGATCCCCCTCGGTATTCCTTGTCTTTTCCACCGCCTCGCCCTCCTCCTTTTCATTGATTCACCTAGGCCTTTTCCCCACGACCTTTGTTGAATTTTGCTCCTACCAAAAAAATCCCAATTCAAAGGAATCCCAATTCTCTGCAGCATTGCGTCCCCCCTAGCAGGATGGAAAATATCCAGAGGAATCAAAGCGCACCATAGTTCATGCACTTGCATGGTGTTAAGGGATTACTAGTTGGTTTTGTTCAGCTGGACCCTGAGGTGGAATGTGTGGGCTTCCAAAGGATGCAAATTCAGATGGGAGCGCTCAGCTCCACCCTAACTTTTGAACTTGAAACCCTCTCTCAACACAAACATCTAATTGAAAGGCTGCAAGATGAAATTTATTCTCAGAGGAGGAAAATTGAAGAGCAATGTATCAGTTCAGAGATAATGCAGAGTCGATTGGATCAGATGGAACAAAATCATCAGTAGCCAAGCACACCAGCAAACACCCATGGAGCCTCCAAGAATGTAACTTCAGCCACAGTCAACCAAATCCCGAACCTCAACGAGCCCTGTCCAGACTCAATTTGGGAGTAGCAGGAACAATCAAAGATCAAAATGGCACCGGGCAGCTGAGTTTTTGTAAAATTCAGATGTCATGTTTTGTTTTTCGTTATATATAAATGGATTTTTCTATAGATTGTATTCTTCGAAATACAATAGATGCGGTATAGCTAGGGAAGGTGGAAACTCTATGATCAAAAATTTTGTTTTATCATTTCCAAGCTTCAAAGCTTCTACTTGTCGAAGGTCTCTCATGGCCCTTTTTTTGTGCTACAGTGGATTTATCCACACTTTTTAACATATATTTCCCAGTTCTTATTAAAATAAACATATATATATATATATATATCAATATGTATGTTAAATATACATCTAAAATCAAATATACATGTAAAATAATATATATCGTAGTAATCAATATACATGTCACGTAATATATATCACAGTAACCAATATACATGTCAACTACTCCTTGATCCACCACCATACCTAGAGGCATCAATGCCTTTGATAGACAAGAAATCAACTATAGTGTAATATATCTCTCTAGCAACATCTATATCATTCAATAAAACCATAGAGGCTATAGGATTAATATCTAGTGCAATAGGTGGATCAACAGATGGTGCGATAGGTGGTAGAACTAGTGGCACATGTGGAGTAGTAGGCAGATCAATAGGTGGTGCGGTTGGTGGTGTAGGTGGAGGAGAAGAAGGAGGTGGAGGAGTAATGCCCTTAGAAGGTGAATCAAATGAAGAAGACTTATGAGCCCTCAACCTTTGGAATAGTTAGAGGGCACCAACAATATGGCATATAAATGATGTGATATCACAGGGAAGGCTCACATGTATCTCTACAATCTCAAGGTCCTAAACAATCACTCGAGATCATATTGGCACCACTATACAATGAGCCATCAATGTACATAACTAATCTATCATTCGCTAACAAAATTTTTGTTTTGGCTTATGTGACATGCCAAGTCTTTTCACTTGAGCTAGCTCATTGACCTCATCTATCTTTGCATCAAGATAGCGAGGCCCCTCACCAACGTACGAGCCAATATCTACAAAATAGTAGACAATAATACTTAGAAAATTTAAATAAAAGCTTATAATCAATTACATGTGCATTAAATAAGACAAAATAATACGAAGCTAGATTAATCAAAACATAACAATAATATTAACTTTCGTGTCTACTAGCTCACCTTGACTAAATAGAATGATCGTACATCCTCACCAATCCTTCCTTGCATATGAATATTGTACAAGATCAAGGAAGTGAACATCTTCATCAGGTAATAGAACTAAAACCTCTGAACTCACCAACCTACGAGGGTACTTTGCCTGATCCCTCTTGGGAAACATCCACCCCCACGTGTGTGTATGCCCATCAATCATCGACCTAGGAGGGATGTAGTTGAATGTGGGTTGACTGAAAACCTCTCAGAAAATAAATTAAATAACTCCTAAGAAAAGGGGAAGACACGTCCCCCTCAAATACGCTTGACAAAAATCTTGAATAATACAAATCTATTGTAAAATAACGACATACAACCTTATCGGTTTAGGCTTGTGAAATAAACTATCTACGTGGTGCATAAGAGGGAAATTAATGTGTTTCCCGTGATCGATATGGTGTGGTAGTGTCATGATCATAAGGCACAAACACCTAACCTCTTCCACTTTGAAAGAATGTAAATTGAACTAGCCCCTATCAACTTGGAAGTAATTGGGGGTATTGAAGTTAACACTTACTTATCTCTAAACATATGGCAACTAACTCTCCCTGGCAACACCGAGTGAGAGATTAGGGAAATGCAGAAAATCCTCCATCCTCCTAAGAAACTTGATGATGAATTATGAATCCTCCTCTATGGGTTGGTATCATAGATTAGGACCAACATTGAAGGCCCACCTACGATGATCATATTAATGGATCAACTTCATCAATAACCTTGTGTTCCCCTTAAGGGAGTTAGCCTCTTCATAAAACTTTAGGAGGCCAACATGCCTCAAAAGGAGATGAGTCTTAGATATAATAGAACAATGGAACAAACTCCTCTCCCTCCCTTGAGCCTCTCGCTTATGTATGAAGGTGCGTGGGTTGATTTGACACTACTGTGACTATCCTTGTTTCACATACAAGTTTCATCGGACAATATATCTATAAAATAAACAATCTCTACTAAATTACAATTTGTAATATTAATTAAATATTGAACTTAATTTATTTATTTTTCATGAAAAAAGCGTGAAACTCACTGGTGTGCCCATTTTAAGTAAAGACATGGTTCATAGTGTGCCATAATTTTCAAAGTGCATCAACAATTAAGTTGCACCATATTTATAATACCACATTGGTAATAGTTCTCTTACTAAAAACTTCATGCACTAATAAGTTTTAAAAACAGTATATGTTGTTTGTATGATTCCACATATGTGTGCTAGTTTTATATTACACACCGATGTCAGTAGAACAATTTTTTTCCAATGTGTTATCACATGAAGTTGTTAAAGGTCACATGAGTTGTTTTGGGTCAAATTCATCCTTAGGTTTTTAATTTTTAGCCTTAGTCTTGTTTAAGCTTTGCTTTTGATTTTTTCCTTATGGGTTTTCTTAAGTCTTAGTACAAAATAAATTTAAGGTTGAATGTTGGCCCATACCTATGGTTCATACCTTCATCTCATCACACGATTATAAAACCATCACCATCACCCTTATGCCACCACTAGTCTGACATGTCACTACCTCCACTATGCGCTTAAACCCCTACACTATGTCCCTCTACCCGTTAGAAGGTCAAATCAAGTCATCTTAGTACGTTGCCATATAATCAGGAGTTTTCATAGCGCATCTTGAGTACACCTTTCCTCTTTACCATTATTACATTTATGAAGTTGGTGTCAGTTGATCTCATTGTTTTCAACATCCATAATTTAAAGGAAATAATTTGAGATTTACTCATTTAAGGTTGCCTAACTATTTTCTCAAGATTTGAATTTGCTCCTAGTTTGGCGCTGCATAAACACCTAAGTCCATACAGGCGCTGCGGATTATGTTAGAGACTGGCTGACAAAGGGGAATTGGAGGTTAAAGTGGTTGCAGATGGTTTCATCTATCTGAAGCACATCTATAGTCAAACCACAGTGTCCAGGTACTCCTTGAGTCGTTTAATCTATGTTGAAGATCAATTTAAGGTTGTGCTCAATTTTTGCAGCACCTGGTGTTGCGAATTGTGGATCCCTTTACCAACCGGCCCCTTTACTTTTGCTATCACCAAATTCTCAGCCTATCTGCAGTATTTTCAGCCTATTCAACTACAATTGAACAAATCATGTTATCAAAGTTGTCATGCCTATCTATTGCTTGGCCCTTGTTTATGCTACAGAATCTGCTACGAATTGTGCTACAAATCCCCTGTTCCAACGCTACAAATTTGTGCATAAAACTCAACATTGTTATCCTCTCTTTGCATGGCCTGTATCAACTAAAATCCTTTAGATTTTCATTGTTATTCCAAGTCTAAAATATGTCTATGCTGAAATTTTAAAGAGACTTATTGATTTAAATGGTTATGACCTTGCAAATGGTGGTGGAATGTTAGATTAAAAAACCTTGACAGTTGTTGATTCCTTGCATATCCTTTTCCCTGAAGGGTTTTCTTCCTTTTCTTAGGCCATTAGATTGCCTTTTCATTAGCTCAAAATTCAAATAAAGGAAAACTTTGAAGCCTTAGAAGAAACCAGCTCCAAAAGATCATCATTCTAAACCCTAAGACCTTTGTCGTTGTTTGGCCTCTCATATCTCTCAGATTACTGTATTATTTCACCTCCCGTAATAGCAAATGGATACACCTCAGCAAAAGAAGTCTCATAAGGGTGGGAGTGTAGTCAGGACAGAGTCTTGTGATATGCAATTGTTTGATGTTGAACCTCTGATCAGAGAGGTCTTTCAGATGGTTGGATGTTTAATTTTTTGTCAGAATATGAAAAGGGGACACCCTGAGGTAGCCAAAGAGTTTGCCTTAAATTTTGATGGCACTAAAACTAAAGTGGGAACCCTTGAAATGGAGGTATCTAAGGCCACCATTGAAGCAACGACTGCGATACCCAACAATGATGAAATATGGTTTAAATCCATGACTCTTAAAGCAACCTTTTCTAAAGAGTTCCTCAAACCAGAACATCATGGAGATAACATATCTAAGGGGGTGCCTAAGAGACACTTGGTTGAGGGATTTGACAAGATGTTGAAGGTTATCCAGAGATATTTTACCTGCGAGGGCAGATTCAATATGATTTACCAATATCACATTAGACTTTTGTTGCACTTCATAGACAAAGATTTAATGAACGTCCCTTTATGTTTGTTTAGGAGTATGGGGAAAATGGCTAATAGGGTCCAAGCCAAGTTCAAGGCTGTGGACACACATGTCTTCCACTCAGGTTTGATTAGGATGCTTGTGATGGACGAGTTGAAGAAAAGAAACATAGCTTCATATCTTGGGAGCAATTCATGCAAATCTACAACTAAATGTAGCCCCTACTCCTYRATCTAAGGTGCAKAGCCCTCTTCAAGCTRACAGTGTTATTCACACAGAAACAAGCAAAAAGAGAAAGGGAAAACACATTGCTAAAGATAKTGAAGCTTCTAAGGAAGTTGAAGAAAAAGAAGGGGGAGCTCATSACTCTCCACAGAGGGAATTTTCACCCCAACCTGCACCAAAACTAGAAGAAGTTCCCTCAGCTAAAAGCACAGTCAAAACAGGGAGAAATTTACTCTTTCCCTCACCTACTGCTACAATTGAGACTAGAGCTAGGAGGCCCTTCACCAGGTCATCAACCCAGAAGGAAACTGTTGAACAAGAAGCCATAACAAAAGATCATGTCAAGAGGAAGGATAAGGGAAAAATTGAGACTGTTGTGAAACAGGTTGAAATCATAGACATAACTACTCCCCCTCAGAACCGTACCTTTAAAAGATTGATCAGATAGCTCAAAGATGCCAAAAAGGAGGTTGCTCGCCTGAAGGAAGAAGGGTTGGTTGAGAGGAAAAAGTTGAAGGAGCTCATGGTTATGTACAAGGAAACCATTGATTTGGCTAGGTTTACAGCAAGGAGATTTTGGACCCTCCATAGGCAGCTTCAGAATTTGTACAGGCAGAACAAAGACTTACAATCTCATAACAAAAAGCTCAAGGTGGAGTTACAACCTTTCAAAGATGAGTTAGCTCAAAGAAATCTTAATGTGTTAGGTCAATCTGCAACTAGGAGAAGTACCAAACTAAGGAGATGAGATGAAGTGGTTGAAAGACCCTCAATTTTGGTGATTATCATCCTTGCATTTTGAGGTTTTGTGGGAAATATCATGATTATACCTACTTAGGAGGCATCTACAGGATTATACACCTTCTTGCTAAGGATTTTGGGTATTTTTGGCTCAAACTGCATTACACAAAAAGCTACAGGACATTTCGTAGCACCTGGTGTTGCGAAATGATCTACACAGACAAAGGTGTAGGTGCGCTACAGAATGCGCTGCGAAATCATTTACATACACAGAAGTTGCAAAGTCGTTGCGAACTACGTTGCAAAATCACCTAGTAAGACAGAAAATGCAAGCTTGCTACATAATCTGCTGTGAAATAGTATACATAAGTGGGCGGAGCATAATTCGCTACAAAATCCACTACGAACTAGCTAATACAGTCACCACTTCAGGGTTCACTGCAAATTCCAGTTTTTATGGGTTTTGAGGGAATAAACTGTTACTAGGTGGCAGATGGAGCTTAGCACATATGCTTGGAGGTCAGTTGGAGTTGGTGGACACATGGCAGTGATGGAGATCCGCCCAAGGAACTACTCATTATGCAAAGATTATAGTGTTATATTTGTTGCCAACATTTTCCCTGTTTTTAGCAGTTTGTTGTCTCCACTTGTACAAATGTTAGATTTTCAGTTTTTAGTGGGAGAATCCTAGGCTAGAGGATCCAGCTCGAATTGCATGCTATCACTCATTGTTTAGACTAAAAATTAATCATTAGAAGTACATTTTTAGGTTCGAATGGTTGAGCATAGACTCCCTTATGTAATTCTTTGATGTAATAGAGCCAGACTTTGGTTTTTATGTATGATATCTGAGACATTTTGTCCAATAGAAGTCAACTTCCTTTTCCATTATCTTGCTTCTTTCTTACTCTGATTTGCTCATCATTGAATGATTCAATTGAAATATTATAGTTGTGTTGTAATGTATGTTTGATTATGATGTTGTTGTAATTGTTAACAATGTTTTAAGGTTTAGATCAAGAAGTTCTTGTGTCTGAGATTTTTCTTCACTTATCTTCTAGTAAGGCCCTATGCTTATAGCAGACTTATTCATCCTTCTCATTAAGTCTTTCATCTACCCACACTTATCTTTAAATCACTGATTGAAGTTAGCCAAAACCTCATTTGCTTATTCATTCTTGCCTAGAAATTTATGTGTTTGAACATTGCTATGATGAGTTTTGTTCGTTTGACACTCTATCATAAATCTACCATTACAAACCTATTAGATGGGTACTAGGCTTATCCTCTAACAGTCTGAGGGTGACTCTCAGTGCTAACACAATGCACCAATAACTATGATTCACTACAAATGATAGAGAGCACCGCCATCTCTTATTGTTGTTGCCAAGGGTGTGTGGTGCACCATGTCATACCAAGGCATCACTATTGGTGCCTCCACACATTCGTTGGTGCATTGGAGAGTTTGGGAAAGTTGTGAGTGCACTCTTCAAATTTTTTGGTGTGCTTAGAATGCTTGCACACACTAGGTATCAATGTTTCCTAAATAGGAATGATGCATTTATGCAACTATGTGCACACATACACTACTAGGTGTTGTTACTAAATGTTTCTAGTGCACCTAAACTTATGTATAGTAACACTCCCAGTGCATACATAGCGCATCGAAGAGAGTGAAAAATTTATGTGTTAAACTTAACTCTGTGATGTGCTTACAATAATGTGGAGAACTGTGCATCAATGCAACCTATAAGAGCACCAACCAATGGTGTGAGCCAAATTCCAAGGTTGGACTGATGTTTTTTCTTTTTTCTTTTTAATTTAAAAAAACAACCAAATTAAAGCCTAATTTGATTTTAAATCGTTGAAAATGGAAATTAAGGGATAATAAACTTACCTTGTTTTTTCTTCATTGAGGAGGCATGGTTGTTGCATAAAGAAAAAATGAAAATTTGTTACTATTTGCAAAATTCCAAAGCAACACAAATCCACCATTGAAGTGAAGGAGTTGAGAAATCTAGCAATCTAGTGGCACCACATAATGGAGTGATCGTAGGGGGATAGTGAACACATGTGCTTGTATGTCCTGAAGTCTAAATGAAAGTTATAAATGAAATTTTAGGTCGGTATTTTTTTTTGAAATTTTACTCTATGGGGGTGCGCCCTATATCCCAATGCACTAGTGTGTGTATCGGTATAGGGTGCATTGGTTATATTTTTTTAAACTTTTTTTAAACCTACACTAGTGCACTTGGAAATGTTATGCATTGGTGCGCTTGATAGTGTTACACATTGGTGTGACTTGATACATAGGACATTCGATTTATTTTTTGAAAAGAATAAATATTTTTTTTACAAAATGTTTAACCTCACTGAGTGCGCCCTATATCTTGATGTGTNATAGGGTGCATTGGTTATATTTTTTTAAACTTTTTTTAAACCTACACTAGTGCACTTGGCAATGTTATGCATTGGTGCGCTTGATAGTGTTACACATTGGTGTGACTTGATACATAGGACATTCGATTTATTTTTTGAAAAGAATAAATATTTTTTTTACAAAATGTTTAACCTCACTGAGTGCGCCCTATATCTTGATGTGTCAATGCATGTATAGGTATAGGGCACATTGTTGTGATTTTTTTATTTAAACTACACCAGTGCGCTTAGTAGTGTTATGCACCAATGCGGGTTAATATGTTGAACAAACCAAAAATATTTTTTGAAAAAACTGATATTTTATTACAAACTATTTTAACCTAACTTGGTTTGCCTATATATTGATGCACAAATGCATGCATAGGTATAGGACATATCGATTATATATATAATTTTTTTTAAATCTAAATGTATATCAATGTGCTTGGTTGTGTTGCATGCTAGTATGGGATGATATATTAGACAACTCAATTTTGGGGGGGACAAATAATATTTTATTACAAAATATTTTAATCTAACTCGATGTGTGTAGCTCGGTTACGCACCGATGTAGTTAAATCTATTGGGTGCATAATCAAGACATTTTTTTGAAAAATCATAGAACTGACACAGTGCACATGGTATGGTTACACATTCGTGTTCTTTAATATATCGAGCGCACCAATAAGTATTTCTTGGAAAATGGTCGATATCGTTTATGAAATATGGTAATCTACCTTGGTGCTAGTGGGATGGTTACACATCCATGTGAGCGTTAATGTAGTGCATCAATGTGACAATATGGTTGAAGCGCATTGAACAAAAAACATCCACTAAAATCTCTAACCGCCTACCTCCACTAAAAACAGAGAAGGGAGAAGTGGTCCACAAAAACCTCTGTTAATTGGTGTTTTCCTTATATTTCCTTCAACAATCCTCCTCCCCACTAATGTAATTGTCACACACTCAACCCCTAAGTACCTTTTTAAGGGACGGGGTATAAAAAAATTCGCTTAACCTAATACCCATGGCCCAGTAATTACTGAAATCTTTACTTTCTCTTTTCCCTCTTAGAAGTAGTTTAACACTAACTCAATAAATTACTCATATGATCATTTATGAGTAATTATATTATAACACAATGAGGATAATTTCTCCATAATATACTTAAGTTGATTAACCTTAATTAAGGTATATAATTCAATTCCTCCACACCACATTTTCATGTAATTTAACATATATATATCTAAATATATGCATATTTATTTATTTATTGGGAAAAAGAATTAACTATATTCAACCACAAATTATCCTTTTATTAATTATATTATAATATAATTGTATTTAATTATATTATAATATGATTAATTTATATCAAAGGGGGCACTTAGGATTATCAATTCCCATTAATACCTAAGCCTCTGGAATTTGACGAAGATTCCACATCACGCTTTTATGAACCCAAATCTCTCGAATGTCGGAGTTCTGGAGAGGGTCCCACCTCTATTATGCCTTTATGCCAATACAAGCAATTATATTACCATACGATATAATCACGTGTGTTTAATAATATTATTGGAAAGTGGGAAAAATAGGTTCGACCTTCGGTCGTTTTTCCCTTACACTCTATCTTCTCCAAACATCCCAGAGTCTCGAAGCTCCGAACTCTCGGAGCCCCGAACTCCCGAAGGGCCCATGCTTACACATGACTTTAAATTAAATATTAAATTAAAAAGGGAAAAGGTTGGTACTTTATCATGTACCAATGCCATAATGAATTCATTTNTTCTTCGGCCAGGGTTTCTGGTCCTACTGTTTCTCCTCCTTGTTTAGGTTCTAAAGGCATTGCTCGGGGGGGGGCGCAAATGATTGAAGGAAGTTGGGGTTACAAAGCGCTCGATGCATCGAGGCTCCCAGTGTGCCCGGGATAGAACTGACTCGAATTGTTTGGTTTTGGGGGAGGATATTGACATGGATTGGGTGGTAGTGTTCTCGGAGCTGGAGGTGGTGGGTCGGGCATGTGGGAAATGATTGGGCACTACTTTCTTGCGCTCTTGGGTGGATAAATCCTGGGGCTCTAATATCTCTAGCCCTCCCAGTATTCGGTTGCTAGCAAAGGGTTGGTTTGATTTCGTCTTCTTTGCCTCTTCTGAGGTTGTTTGGGTTCTTTCTAAAACTTGGAGTATGGATGGCACTCCTATTGTTTTTAAGCGTTGGACTCCAATTTTTGATACAAATCGGGAGAGGGGGATGTGGTTCATGTTTAGGTTCAGTTACCGGGCCTCCCTATGCAGTACTAGAACCATGTTCGTTTCTCGGCTATTGGAAACAAATTGGCTGAATTTATTGAAGCAGATTTTTCCTTTGAAGATACAAGACCTATGTCCATGTCTAGGATTTTAGTGAGGTTGGATCTTCGACCGAGACTTATCAAGGATTTGACTATAGAGATGGCTTCTGATTCTTTTATTCGACCATTGGATTATGAAGGCATTCCTTTCAGATGCCATAGATGTCATGTTTATGGGCATGGAGTTGTGGACTGCAAACTACCCTTCAAGGGTAAGGTGAGGGGATCCTTGGATGTTGGTGATGGCTCTGGTTTAGGCCGTGTGGTTATGGGGTCTGGGGTCATTGTGGGTGCTCATACGGTGGCTTCCCAGACTCAAGACATTKGTAGGGACAGTAGGCGACACTCTAATTCATCTGCAGGTCTTACTCCGATCGATCAGGAAATGGCTCACGCAAAGGTTCAAAAGTCTTCATTAATGACTTGTCCAAGGTTTCTRCTGGTGTCGGGTAAGCAACGGTTCTCTTTTCCTCCGGTTGCTTAATATAMTTCTGAATTGTTGCTTCAGTTGGGCATTGTGGGGTTGGATGTTTTTTCTTCAGTGGGTTTTCCCTCTCTCTTCACCCAACCTTGTCCTAAGGCGGATTTTTGTACCCTCTCTCCTGTTGGGGCTCTTTATCCTCCTTCGATAAGTACCCCTTTATCCCCCTCGAGTCAGGTGTCAGGGGAGAATTGTGTGTCAATGGATCCCCTCATTTTGGTGTCCCCTGAGGTTGGGGGTTTGTTGGATTCTTCCTCTATTGTTTGCCTTCCCCTTGGAGTCTGCTACCTCCTTTCCTACATCTTCCTTGACCATTTGTGGGACTCCTTCCCATTCCGACAATCAATCGTCTTCTGGCACCTAGTCTTCTGAGGAGTCTAGGATTCCCTATTCTCTCTGCAACAGGGTTGTTTTATTTGAGGATTTGGGTAGCTGCGGTGCAGAGGATCCACTTGGGAAGGGTTTGGGGTCTCTCCCTCGGGCTTCGTCTTCGTCACGTGGTCGGGGTAGGAGATCACATTTACTATTGGCTCAAGACCGAGCCAAGATTGATGTGGCCTCTGGCAGGCAATATTCCRTAKAATGGGYGCTTAGATTAAAGTAACCCCAAGAGGTGGTATCCTTATGAAAATTCTCTCATTTAACTGTAGGGGATTGGCGAGCCTGGCAAAAAAATCGTCCTTAAAAAGATTAGTCGCAGTTATCGCTCTGGATGTTATCTTTTTACAAGWAACTATGGGGGGTAGTGAATTGGTTGTTGCATCGTTGGAATCAATTTTACCTGGATGGTCCTTTGCGGCGGTGGATGCAAAGGTTCGTTCTAGGTGACTTCCCACTGGTTGGYGTCTCAAGAGTTGTAAATGTGAACGGATTTGGAGTTTCRATTCGGGGATTGGCCTAAACATGTTTTCARCGGAGATGGGACGCTCCTTGATGCTTATTAATATCTATGGTCCTTATGTTGATTGGAAACGTTACTGGGACTCTCTGGAAAAGTGCTCTTGGCTTTTTGAGCAAGAGGTTATTGTGGGTAGGGACTTAAATTTTTCCTTGGGAGAGGCGGAGGATTGGGGTCCCCGATATTCCCCATACCCTTTGTCTGACTACTTCACTCATTTTCTTGATATTCATGGCATGTTGGATTTAGAGCCAGTTAAACTACAACTGACTTGGAGGAATTTGAGGGTAGGAGATGCTTAGGTTGCAAAACGACTGGATCGTTTCCTTCTGAAGGAGGAATTGGTGGATACATTGGCCCTTGTTCGACAATGGGTTGCTTGTAGTGGAGAATTGGATCACAACCTGATTGTTTTGGAATTGAGCGGTAGGTTTCGTCGGACCCCCAACCCCTTCAAATTTTTTGAGGGTTGGTTAAAGGATCTAGAGTATCAAGCCTTGGTACATAATTTGTGGATTCCCTTAGGCCCTGGTCATAATTCTCATGTTTCTATTCACCTTATGGAAAACTTGAGAAAAGTAAAGCAGACTACCATCTCCTAGGCACATGAGAAAAAATTAAAAGAGGATCATGAGATTCTCAACATTGAAAAGATGTTGATGGAATGGCAAGTTGACCATGATAGGGGCTTCTGCTCGAGGGAGGTTAGAGAGGAACTGGTTCAAGTGGAACTTCGGAGGAGATCTATTTTGGCTAAAAAGGAAGCTCTGTGGCAACTAAAAATTTGTGCTATTTGGCTCGCTTGCGGGGATGAGAACACAAAATTCTTCCACTCCTTTGCCAAAGGCATGAAATTGACTAACACCATTTGGGGTCTTACCCAGGGAGATGGTCAATTGATCAATACTTTCGATGGTCTATCATCTGTCGGGATTTCTCATTTTAAAGATCTGTTCAAGGCACAAGTGCGATCCTCAATCGTTGAAATTGTGAAAGCTGCTAGGCTCTTCCCTCGATTTATGGAGGATGATGAGTGGTAGTATTTGATGAAGGAGGTATCTGAACAAGAATTGTTGGTTATCATGAATACCTTCCAGAAAGGGAAGAGTCTAGGTCCTGATGGTTGGCCGACTGAATTTTATTTGGGGTTCTTAGACTTATTGGGAAATGATATTTTCAAAGTAGTGGAGGATTCCAGAAAAAATGGGCATATTCATGAACCACTTAATGCCACCTTCATTGCATTAATTCCCAAATCAGACAACCCAACCACTTTTGTTGATTTTCGTCCGATTTCTTTATGTAACCGTATCTATAAGATCATCTCAAAAGTCATTAGTAGTAGATTAAAAGATATATTATCCAGACACATTTCTAGTGAACCGTTTGGTTTTTTGAAAGGAAGGAAGATTCATGAGGCTATTGGGGTTGCACAAGAAGGTCTTCACAATATAAAAAGTAAGAAACACAAAGGTACAATTATTAAAAATGACCTCTCAAAGGCCTTTGACAGGGTAAACTGGCTCTATATTCGGATGAAGTTGATTCATCTTGGTTTTGGGGTGGCTTTCACAAACTGGATTATGGGATGTTTATCCTCAGTGTCTTTTTCTATCTTGATTAATGGTTCAACCTCCTCTTTATTCAAAGCAGAAAGGGGTGTTTGACAGGGTTTCCCTCTGTCCCCACTCCTTTTTCTTCTTCTGGTTGCTGAGTGTCTTAGTCAATTCTTGAATGAGGCAAAGTCTGCTGGAAACTTCAAAGGCATCCAAATTTCTCCAGGATTGTACATCTCTCATTTACTGTTTGTGGATGACATCTTAATTTTTTGTGATGGTTCCAGGCAGGATATTGAAAAATTGTGTGAAGGACTAATACTTTTCAAACATGATATAGGCATGGAAATCAACGAACAAAAGTCAAGTGTTACACTCTCTTATCTGTCCGGGGAGGAATCTTTATACATTACTACTAGACTTCCATTCCGGGTCTTTGATCTAAATGAAGGGTTGAATTATCTCGATTTTCAATTGAAACCGAATGACTATCGAAAGACTGGTTGGAGGTGGCTTATCGCAAAACTTGAAAAAAGGCTTAAGTGTTGGAGTCATCGTTGGCTTTCTAGGGCTGGGCGACTAGTTTTGGTAAAGGCATTCTTAGAGGCTATTCTGGTATACTGGATGTCTTTAGCTTGGATACCAAAAGGAATTTTGGAGAAGATGAGGAAGCTGTGCTTTTTGTATTTGTGGCAGGGAAACAGGGACAATTTTTTTTTACCCTGGGTTTGTGGGGATCAGATTGCTACACCAAAGGACTTGGGTGGTTGGGGCTTAAAAAATGTTTTTTCTTTCTCCAAAGCTCTTGCAACAAAGTGCTCCTGGCGACTGATAAAGTCTTCTATCCTCTGGACACAGGTAGTTCACCAAAAATATATTTCCCCTCTTTCTATACTTGAATGGATTCTAACTACAAATAAATCATCGTTGGGGATTTCTATTATTTGGAAGGCTTTGATTAAGGCTTTTGATCTTGTGGGGAATGGACTAGTGTAGAGAGTGGGTTCTGGTGATTGATTCGCCTTGGTGTGGATCCATGGCCTGGATGTCAGATGGGTCATATACTGTCTGTAGGGATTCGACATAGATTGGCGCTGGGTGGTTATTATTATCTTGCTCAGGTTAGGGATCCCCTACAATAAGATATGTGGCACCAAGGATGGTTGTCGGGGCACATGCTTGGCCTCCTGGAGGAAGATTTGATTCATTGGAATAGATACACTCAAGTTCTCCAGAATGCTTCCATTTGTTTGGTTGATAGAGATGACGAACTGCTCTGGGATAGCGTTGGGGACGGAGAATATACTCCATGATCTAGTTATTTAAAGTTATGTGTGGACCTACATCAACAGGACCCCCTATGGTGGTGGCGGAAGATCTGGAAATAGTCTTGTCCGGCGAAGAGAAAATTGTTGGTGTGGTCGATACTGGCAAATAAACTGCCTACCTGGGACAATTTACAAAGGCGTCTTTTCTCTGGGTCGGGCCATTATGCTCTTTGCAAATCTCATTTAGAAATGGTAGATCATCTTTTTTTACATTGTACTTTTGCCAGGGAGGTTTGGGCTTTTGCTAGGATTCTGTTGCCCTCCCTCTGGAGCTGGTAAGGAAATACTTTCGAATTAGCCCTTCAGGCTTGGTTGCGTGGTCAGGGTCAAGAGGATTTTCAGGCTTTCCCTTTTATTTCGGCCAGGGGGATTTGGATCACTCGAAATGGACAAATCTTTCAGGATGAGAACTTCTCGACAAAAAGGGTGGTTGTTAAATGCATTGGGATCTTCAATTCATTTTCGGGGTCAGGTGAGGGCGTTGTGGCACAACCCAGGGTCCTGACATTAGTATCTTGTGGGGATATTTTGATGGTGCTTCCTCGTCTAATCAGACAAAGTGTGGCGGAGGGTGGATGTCTTTATCTCACAAACTAACATTACTTTACCCTCAAAGCGGGGTTGGGGAATGGCACAAATAACTACTCTGAACTTATGGCTTTAAAACTTCTTATGCTTTTCGATGTGGAGCAGGGATGCAGAACATTACAAGTTTTTGGTGATTCCTTAGTAGTCATCAATTAGACTAATGGGATACACATATGTCTAGTCTCTCATTTGCTTCCATTGTTAGAGGATGTAATTCGTATTAAAAGTTTATTTTACTCCATCTCTTTTTCTCATATATATAGGGAAAGGAACCAATTGGAGGATAGGCTTTACAAAGAAGCCATGCAGTTAGTCTACAATCAATGGTATGTTGCAGAACATACATCAGCTGGAATCTGAGGATTCTACCACAGACCATTTCATGACATACAGGATATTTGATGTTGGATAACTACTCTTACTGCAAGGAAAAAATTATATTTTGATTGGATCACAGTTTGTATTGATATATTGATGGAATGTACACCATAGTGGGGACTTAAATGATAGTGGTTATTTCAGATGGATATTATTTTTTGGGATTGGTATGATTAGCAATTATGGGAATATGTATCATTGATGCCTGTTTTTGCATCCTTGGGGGATAGATTCTTTTTGTTGGAGAATATGTACGTAGCTATGTCAAAATAGTTGGTATATATCTCTGTATGTAATTTTGTTATGATATAATGAAATTGTGAATTTTTCAGAGGAAAAAAAATAAAAAATAAAAAAAATATATATTACATCTTTTTGGAAAATGCGCCCAAGTTTATAAAGCCTCCAATATTTTATTAATATTTGAAATAAGCGAGACAGAGAGAGAGAGAACTCTCAATCACCCCCCTTAGGCTCTCCACTACATTCCTTATACTTCGATCTTCTAGAGCCCTAGAGTCCCAAAGCTTCGAAGTGACCCCACTGGCACACATTACCACACCATTTAATATTCAAAGGAGTTGGTTTCGTTTACGTGAACTCAATTTAATGAACCGTTAAATAATATAATATATTATTTTATATTCCTCAAAAATTATGCCCAGGTTTTAAAATTCTCCAATATTATATTATTATTTGACACGAGAGAGAGAAAGAGAGAGAGTTCTCCGAGTCAATCCCCTTCAACTCTCCACCACGTTCCTTATACTCGAATCTCCCGGAGCCCCAGAGTCCAGAAGCTCTGAAGTGACCCCACTTATACATCTTTCCACATTATTTAATAATTTAAAAATGGTTGGCGTCATTCACGTGTAACCATTTTAATAAATATTAATATAGTATAATATATTATATTATACCTCCCGAAATTCTCACTCAGGTTTAAACAATATCTAAGGTTATATTCAATATTCAATAATATAATGAAGGAAAGGATATCCAGGTCCACACGTTCGGTTCCTCGAGTAAATTCTTCATTCTCATATAACCCAGAGTCTCGGAGTTCCGTAGGGGACCCACTTGTATTACATTGTGATTTAAACGCAATGTATTATTTCAGATTATAATAATATAGTATATATATTGTAATAAAGTTGTATTATAACAAATGCACATTAAACACAATAATATAATTGATTATATTTATTATATATGCAACCTTATACAGGGAAAGGTACGGTTCGGGTATTCAACGACTTTGGCTCGTGGAATCCCATCACCCAAATGCCCCAGAGTTCCGAAGACTACGAGAAGGTTAAAGCATTTAGTCACGATTTATTCCCTATTCTCTTTGGTATCAGGTCTTTCACACTCCAGGGGGCTTTAACTTGCATTTTCAGAATAATAAAATAATATTACTATTAATAATAATAGCAATAATTGTATGTATATAAACATATATACATATATTTCCATAGTTTTACTCAGTTTTGTTACCTAGACGATTTAAAGGAAAATAATTTTCTTTTACAAAAAAATAAGGAAAGGAAAAATATAGTTTTTGAGGATTTATAAAGAGAGGAAATTAAAATATAATTATAATCTCTCCCTTCTGGTTGGTAAATGAGTAAAACTTTATTTCCTTATTATTGTGCTTTACTACTCTTACTAAATTTGAGGGAAATGGTCCTATTACAAACATTTACCTCCACCGTAAATTTGGTGTTTCTACCAGGAATTACTGTCCACCAAAATTTAAGGGGATTCTTCCCAAATTTAGGAGATTTAACACAATTTAAACATAAATGTTTATTTATGCCCCAAATAGAATTTTGACAACTTTTGCATTTTAATTCATTTAGACCAATTTCATGTTTATGTCCTAATTATTTTTCCTCGATAATTATTTATAAGGACTTTTAATGTTTTCCCATAATTGGGATTATTTTCTAAAGCCCACATAGATCTGATATCTTCTAACTTTTCTGGCAGGGGATTTGAGGACATACTAAAATAGAGCACTATTATGTAGAAAAATCACTCTCTCTTCTTTCAGAGGTGTTAGAGATATTTTTAACTGTTCAATCATCAATTCCCCAACATGCATTAAACTGTACAACACAGTCAACCACAACATCAACTCCCATAAATCTTATTTTAGCACACATATAGGCATGAGATAAGAAATTAAATCAAAAGAGCTTCAACTAAGACATTCTCTTTGTTCTGCTTAAATTTCTCAAGTCACTTTTGTCAGAAATTAAACTTACACAGTTCTAAAACATAGTATAAAATTTTCTATGATCTCAACAGGATAGAAATTTAACCTAATATACTTATCTAGGAACCAGATAGTAATGCAATTGCTGAAAGGGGTGCCCTTTTCCACCCAACCGTAGGCACAACAACTCCTGGACAAATTTACTACTGGCCACCCCCTAGCTAGATCATGATACTCTGAGAGAGGTTCTTCCTTTTGTTCAGCAACAGCCAGGGACAGAAGCCACTCTCCTCCTCCCACAGGAACTTGGCAGTTTGGTTTTCTCTCCACCAAGCAAGGGGGTATGCAATGAGTTCTTCCTTAGTCACTCATCTTCTCTGCAACCCCGTTTATCAGCTTGGACTGAAAATGTTGCCCAACAAATTCTTGTACCTAGAACAATCCATTTTTCAGTTCTCTTCCAAACCAATGAGTTACACATGCTCTTCCTCTTCAGAAAATGGTCACCATACTCATCTTCTTTACTCCTCTTCCTTTGCCCACAAATTTCCCTTCTTTTCTTGCCTTCCTCAGCAAGATTTCGTGGGTCCAAATCCCCATTTCGTGGTCAGGTCAGGAAGTTTTCATATGGGTACTCTTCCCATCTCCTCATTGACTCCTGAGGAGGACTTCCCAACTACCAGCTTGACTGGTAATTTATTTTTTTGGGTTAGAGGATTGTTCAGGGTATGAATAATTTAAATCCATAAAAGTATTGGTCTGGTGGGGGTCATCTCAACCATTGTTGGTTCACCTCACCATCTCTCCCATACATCATGATCTACCTTGGAAAACCCCTTAAGTAGTTATGTAAAACTTCCCATTTTATTTAGTAACAGAAATACATACATTACCTTTTATAACAAAAATGTTCATCAATTCCAACATCCACAGATATTCAATCTGCCCACAGTCTTTTAGCAGGTTATAGTTATATTACAAGCTGGGGAAACAAGGGTGTTACAATCCCCGCCCCCTTAAAGGAACATCATCCTCGATGTTTTACCTGCCGATGTGCTATGTATGTACAACAATAAACAAAAATGGGTATGTCTATTTCATGGTATCCTCCATTTCCCATGTAGCTTCATTTGGACCAAAGTGTCTCCATTGCACCTTGGCTTGTGCAATGGTTTTGTTCCCGAGTGGGATTTGTTTCCTGTCTATTATGCATTGTGGCTCTGGCAGTAATTTTCCCTCTAGTTCCACCTGGATCACAAACCAATCAATTATATGATTAGAATCATGTACATATTTCTTCAATAACGAAACATGGAAAACATTATGTGCCTTCACTATGGAAGGAAGTGTTAGTCTATATGCTACATGTCCCACTCTATCCAAAAATTCAAAGGGTCCACAATACCGAGATGCCAACTTGGCACAAGCTCCCATTCTCAAGGAACTTTTTCTGGGCTTAACTCAGAGATACACATGATCCCCTGCTTTGAACTCTCTAGGAGTCCTTTTTATGTTTGCATAGCTTTTGTCTATCCTGAGCTATTTTCAGATTCTATTTTATTTGAACTACTTGTTGTTCCATTTCCTTTAGCATATCTGGCCCGAGTGTAATTCTGTCTACTGGATTATTCCAGCTGATTGGAATATTGCATTGTTTACCATATAGGGCCTCAAAAGGGCTCATCTTCAATGACTCTTGATAGCCATTATTATAAACAAACTCTACTAGTGGTAGGTAGTCTTCCCACTTCTTGGGCTGATGCATCACATGCATCCTTAACATATCCTCTAACACTTGGTTTACCCTCTCTGTCTGCCCATCAGTTTGAGGGTGATAGGTTGTACTAAATAACAATTTAGTTTCAAAACCAACAAACAAAGATTTCCAAAAATTTGAAGTAAATTTTGTATCTCTGTCTGATATGATTTCCTTAGTCATGCCATGCAGTCTAAATATTTCTTTCATGAAAATACCGGCAATATCTATTTCCTTGCAAGTTGATTTGATGGGACTAAAGTGAGCAGCCTTGCTTAGTTTGTCCACAACTACCATAATGATGTCATTATGCTTGGTTGATTTTGGCAACCCTGTGATGAAATCCATGGAGATGGTTTTCCATTTCCATTCTGGAATTGGTAGGGGTTGCAACAACCCTACTGGATGTTGATGCTCTGCCTTAACCTACTAACATTCTAGACATTTAGCTAAGTAATCAACTATGTCATTTTTCAGTCTGAGCCAATAAAATAGTTTCCTAGTGGTTGTGATAATTTTCTGATAACCAGGATGACCAGTATATGGTATATTGTGTAGTTCATCCATTATGAACTTCTTCAAGTCGTCTCAATTTGGAATATACAACCTACCTTTGTAAGTTAGTAGGCCATCATTCAACAATCGATAACCCTCATATTTCAGCCCTGTGGTATCTTGCTCTAGGCATGATTTCATAGTCTTGAAAAATGCATTTGTTTCTTGTGCACTTTTGACTCTCTCCCTGATGTTTGATGCATAGGTGCTTACAGCTGCCAAGTGAATCACTTTCATACTTCTACTAAGGGCATCAACCACCCTATTTTATTTTCCTTTAATATGTTTGATTTCAAAATCAAACTCACTGAGGAGGGCCATCCACCTAGCTTGTCTAGAATTGAGTTTTGGTTGATCAAACACATATCTCAACCCACTATGGTCTGTCATAAACACAAATCTTCTACCTAGGAGGTAATGCCTCCACATTTTTAAAGCATGTA